>APFE030963104.1:138452-158971 GCA_000404065.3 Pinus taeda | reverse complement strand
ATCGAATGATGGGTTCCATGGCTTCATGAATAGGCCTGATTTTTCCAAAAACCAAGGGCCGGAATCTAGAATACATTGTCTGCTTTCAGGATTTTCAAAATCTACTATAAAGAAACCTCTAGCACAGGGGTAGATATTAATTTCATCAGAAATGATAGGCTTCCATACCTCCGAGATCCAATTGTGGAGTGCTATCAGCTGCGGCCAAAAACCATTGAACTGACAAATTAGGGCACTTTCGGAGAACTTCAAAGCTTCATCGAGTGAGTCCTGGACCACTTGGACAGTGGGAGCTGGGGCTTCACTCACGATATGGGCAGGAGATTGCCCTCCAGAGGCGGATGAGCCACCAGTTATTTTTGCGAAGCTTGGAGCCATATTTTACGCAGATCTGCACCAGATCAATACCGCAGATTCAATTCAATACCGCAGATCTATACCGAAAGAAAGATCTCTTCCCAATCGTCGGAGAAGATAAACTTGACTTGAATAAAGGAAATGTTTATGCGAAACACTGCGGAAACCGATCTAGAGTACCCGCAGAACCGATCTGGAGTACCGATCTGGAGAACCGATATGATCTGGAGAACCGATATGATCTGTATAAACTTGACTTGAATAAAGGAAATGTTTATGCGAAACACTGCGGAAACCGATCTGGAGTACCCGCAGAACCGATCTGGAGAACCGATATGATCTGGAGAACCGATATGATCTGTATAAACTTGCCTTGAATAAAGGAAATGTTTATGCGAAACACTGCGGAAACCGATCTGGAGTACCCGCAGGACCGATCTGGAGTACCGATCTGGAGAACCGATATGATCTGGAGAGCCGATATGATCTGTATAAACTTGACTTGAATAAAGGAATAAAGGAAATGTTTATGCAAAACACTGCGGAAAACCGGTCTGGAGTACCCGCAGAACCGATCTGGAGTACCGATCTGGAGGACCCACAGAACTGATCTGGAGAACCCGCCGAACCGATCTGGAGAACCCGCAGAACCGATCAAGTCTCTGTCGCCTTACCCTCACACGAACTGGTATACAGACTAGTTTTCTGAGTGTCCCACAGTTACGTGGGAAGTAAAATCCCGCAGAACTGATCTGGAGAAGCTCCAACACAAATTTCAAAAAATTTGGGGCATTTTTGGTATTTTGACAAATTTTGGCACTAAAAAACAGAGTTTTTCTCCCTATGCACCGCGCCACGTGGCGTGCGCTTTTGTTAGGGAGCTCCAAATGGAAAAAACTTTATATTTTTGGATTTGGCATGAAAAATCATGACTTCTGGTGCATGGCCAAGAAGTTTGGGCAATTTTTGAGTCCACAAGAGGTCAAAAACACTCAAAAAATGACCTCACTGCCCCTATTTTGAGACACAGGAAGCAGTCTCGGGAGATTTAAGTTTTGGAGGGGCCAATGGACACCAAATTGAAAAATTCCACTTGGGTTAGAACGTATACAGGAAGGGCTTTCCAACAAAATATCTTGGGCTTAATTTGGACTTCGGGAAGTGCCTCAAATTCAACCTCAAAGTGGTGCGACGCATAAAGGATTTGGCGCGGCGCACAAAGGATTTTTGCCCAATTTTTCACCTTCCAGCTCAGAAATTCGGCCAGTTTGACTAGTTTTTCTTTGTGATGTAATTATTAACCTATCTTGATGTAATTGAAGGATCATGATGTAATATTGGAATATTTTTACTTGTTCTAGAGGATTCATTCATTAAAAAGTGAAAATTTAATGAATGATTCAGTTTCCTACCTTATAGAGGCAAGTTGTTTGATTGCCTAGATTTTAGTGCTTTGTTTAGAATTGGTTGAAACAGCTCCTAGAATGATGAGCTCGACCCCTAGAGGCATGGGAGTGGGTTAGGATGGTCTATATCATGTATCTTCTTAGTCATTTTCAGGGTTGGACAATTGGGATTGCTTAGCACTCTATTGTACATTCTATCTCTGCATTTTTGGTAAAGGAAAGACCAGTGTTTTGCAGCACTTGTTGGGATCCATGTGGTTCTGTTTCTTGATGGTGTCTTTATCTCAGTAATTGTAAGTTCATTTATGTTTATGTGTATCATTTTCCTTTCTTTTTTCTTTTGAAATTAAACAAAAGAGAGATTAAGGTAGAATTCACTGAACCGCTGTGCTCTGCCTTTAGTTTGTTTAATTTTCAATGCTTTCAACTATTTGAGGAGGACTCTTGAGACCCTCTTGCCCTCCTTGGCTCCTCACCGGTCTGATCCATCCATTTTTTCATTCTAAAGCATCAAGACAATTGCCTTCCTTGCCCCAATCTGAACTCTGCAAAAATTGTGTCTCATCCCCGGACCCAAATTTGCCTCTCCCATTTTCCGACTCAAAACCCCCAAAAACTCAAATTCAAATCTTTGTAATTCATACCTAGCCTAAAATAAGTTTTATTTCAGTCATCTTGAGCCTCATCGATTATCCTTTGCTGAGATTGTCCTGGAGAGAGCCCTCTCCTGTCCTCGTAGGGCTAGCTACGAGAGTGACCGTTGTTTGATGTGGACCTAGAAGCTTACCTTTTCAGCCTGAGGTAAATCTAGGCTCTAACAGATTTAATGCAAGATTCCATTAAGTCCTATGCATTATACCTTAAGGAACAGTGGTTTCAGTTCCAAATCAAGACCCTAGTGCAGAGAAGCACTATGCCATTCCAGGATTATAGAGTGTTCATTGATCTCTGTGATCAAAGTAAATTGGAGGATAGGGCTAAGATGTCTGAGTTCTACTTTCATAACATGTCTTTGACAAATCTGAATGTATGGGACCCTAATGCAAAGCTAGGGGATTTATAGTTTGTGGCTTTGGAATTATGGATGAACCATGAGGAAGCAAGGGCTATAGAAATGAAGAATATATTGGCAAGGGAACAAACAAAGCCTCTCATGACAAGAGTTGAGCAGTCCAATCCAATGGCTGTCATCAGCACACATAATCTAATTGTAGATGATCCTCAACTTGCACCTAGGTATCTTATTGCCCAAGAGCAAGAAATTACAAATTTTGAGGATATGTTCAGACTGTTAGGGGATGACATCATGCAAGCTTGCCAAAGGAGATGGAATAATTTCCCATATATTTTGAAAATCATAGAGTAGCATTCTCCTCAAAGGATGAGAGAAGCACTAAATAGGACACCCATGGACAAACAAACCGTCCAAAGGCTCAAAGTCAATTGGATTGGCTTGAGACTCAATCCACCACTACTCTTGGGGACGTTAGAAGGACAAAAGGAAGAGGAAGAAAGAAAGTAGTGGGAGGAGATAGGAAGGATGGCAGGATTCTATGCACAACAAGAAGAACCCACAACACAAGCATGGGGTGTCAAGGAAGCCACTAGAGCTATGAAAGACATGGATATTGATTAAGTTTCTCTGAGGATGAGCAACATTTTTAGTAGGGGGTGATGATTAGGCTCATCATTCGGTAACTATATGGACCTTAATTCACCTCCTAGCTTAGTGAAATCAACTCTTCTCACAATTTATTACGTGTTTTGATTATATTTTGTTTAATGAGATGGGTCAAAGTGAGATATTATGCCTAGTGGACTAATGTGCATTAAATGTAGGTTTGTGAGAGAAAATCAGGGAATTTTGGCAAGATTAAAGGCTAAAACTCGAATGGGACAAGGAAGAGAGATTGTAGGAGGTAAATCCTCCTCATTTGAATATTCCTCCATCAATCACACTAGCTCAGAGTACAAACAACCAAGTCATGAAGATCAAAAGGTAGCCAAGCAAGTCATAGTCAAATAGTTAGTTCATCTTGAGTTTGGGAGCTGAGCCTCTCTAGATTTAAGGAATTCGATGGAGATTTTAGTTGTATAAATAAAGAGGTCGAGAGCCTCATTAGGATTTGATTTTTTGTTGTAAAAACACTAGTTATTGTTTAGCTCCAGACTTGTGGAAGACATTGCTATGTAATTTTTTGTTTGATAATGAGAATGAGCTTTTTCATGATCTAGTACTGAGGTAACTCATATGGCTGAAGCTCTTGGGTTAGGGCCAAACCATAGTAGCAAAGGCTCCTCTTCTTGTATCTATATGCTTAGATTAATTTCATAGATTCATGGTTAAATTGCCATTGGAAGTGTTTCATTGCAAGTAGTGTAGATTTGACTAGTTTGGTTAATAGTTTGCTTCCATTTGTGCTTTACTTCAGCAATAGGTTAGAAGGGATAAAAGGAGCATCAAAAATATGTCAATAGGTGTCTTGGCCTCACTTATTCCTTCAGGGATCATGATTTGAGGAAAGGACCCCCATGCAGCCCCAAAAAGACAAAATTCTACTTTCTCATAGAATTTAGAGTTTCTTGTGCTTAATCCAGCATTTGATCAGTTTGTAAGTGTAGGAATTAGCCATCATTTCTTCCATGTTCAGTCTTACAACAGATCTCATCAGTGACTTCATCTTATTTTGCAAATTTTCCTCATGCATGAAGTAGACATTTAGCTCATTAAACTATGCTTTTCTAGCTCATTGAAATTCTTCTTGTTTACATTATTTTTGGGCAAATATCATTGTTTGATGTAGTGCAGGTGTTTCAGAAGTAGAGAAATATTTCATAGCAAGCAACATCCTTCCAACTTCATCCATCCATTATCATTCCTCACTTTCACTAATACCCTCACCAATTTCATCATTCTTCAAGGAAACTTCTTCAAGCATGTTGAGCAAATCCAACCATCTCCCAACCTTGGTTTTGAGTTCTGAGTGATCCTAGGCATTTTCTCACTCCATTCCATCCACCAACCACCTTCCCTAAGCATTTTCTCACTCCATTCCATCCACCAACCACCTTCCCACCTTCCTTGTATCCTATATAAATATAGGGAATCCTGTAGGTTTTTAGGACATCCTGTAGGTTTTCCTGTAGTGGCCTGTTTTGAGGTTGAATTGAGGGAAAACCTCTAGGAAGCCACACAAGGTCACCTAAGGGTCTCCCAAACCTTCCAACCATCCACCAGCATCCTTAAGCCACCTTCCACACCACCAAAAGAGATTATCTTTCACACTTGTTTTTCCATAAAAAGGAATAAAAAGAAAGAACATATTTATTTTGTTCCTTTACATGCATAGTAGTGAAGTTTGATGTCTAAATTTACATGATTAAGATAGTTGAATTTCATCCATGTTATTCTTTCTGAAACATAGTCTCTTAGCATTTAGGTAGGAAATGGTGTGTTTTAGCATTGGATTTCAGTCTTTTTCCTTACTACAGTAGAAAAACTTTCTCTTAGAGTAGATTTATCTTTCTTTCATTAGTAATCAAGCTTCTTCTGAATCCATAGAAGTCTAGCTTGAAGACCATAGTGGTCTCTCGCTAGGTGAATAGTTACAAAACGCAGAACCATCACTTTTACTTGTGTATACAACATTCTCACCTCCAAGTTTGTACAAACCTTGGGTTGATAAAGTAAAGCTGGCAGCCGAGGAGTTGCAACATTCTTGCTGCAATATTGGTGCTCATAAATACCTTGATTATTTTCATTTACTAGGATTCGATGTCCCTTTTGCAACCATGTCACCCAATAGGAATTTGGGTGTGTCATCCTTTGCAATCCTAATTTCTCCACCATTTCTAGAGAGACCAAATTATTTGGGTTTCCACTATCGATAATCAATTTGAAACATTTTACCTTGGATTTGTATATTGTTCTAAATAAGTTCCTTCGCTGTGCTGGATCTTGCCTCTCCTTTTTCCTTCAATTAAAATCCTCTTCAACATTAGGGATTCACCCAACTCACAGGTTTCCTCTTTTACCTCTAGTTTTTTTGCCTCATCCTTGGCTGTTGCAACATGTATTCCTCTTGAACTGGATGATTTATTTTTCAAGACAATTCCATGACATATGGCCAGTATTTCCACATATGTAGCATCTAATTTCTCTTTCTCTGCCTCTACCTCTTGGGAAAAATATTATCCCTCTTGACTCTCCTCTTGGATATTGACTACTTGAATTCCCTAATTCCTTTCTTGGGGTTTAAACTCTTCCCCTGTTGGGATATCATTTTCCTCTAATTACACTCCTTCCTCTGCTTCATTGCCTTTGTTTCCTACCCAACTTTTATTCTACCCTCAGTGCTTCCTAATAAGCAAGCTCCATGGTCTTCAATGGAAAGAGCCCAATTTTATCTTGGATTTCATACCTTAGGCCATTTATGTATCTAGCCACCTTCTCCAGAACTTCCTCAATGTGAATTTCTCTTATATTCAACCTATACAATTCCTTTGTATATTATTTTACCATCATGGACTTCTACCTCAAATTTTGTAGTTGCTTGAATAAATTCAGCCGATAATCCTTGGGCATAATCTTACTCTTGAATTTAGCCACAATTCTGTCCCAACTTTTAATCTCCGCTTTCTCTTTTTCTTTGATCTACCTGCAACTCATCCCACCATAGTGTTGCATGCCCCCTTAACTTGGTCACAACATACTTGACCTTCTGGTCCTCCTTGAAATCCTCATAATCAAAATTATTTTCTAGAGTGTTGATCCAATCCAATAACTATTCGACATTTAAGTCTCCATCATATAGTGACACTTCCATCTTTGTTCTGGGCATGAATTTGGTAGCTGGATTTATCAAATATTCATTTGGTTTCCCTCTCCCTAGAGTTCTCTTCACCTCTTTTTCAGAATTCATGTCCTCACTTTTACTGACATCTCCCACATCAGGTTCTCATCCATGGGTAGTCTCCATGACCTCCATTCTTTCCTAGATACGCCTCAATTCCAATCTCAAGTCCTCGTCCATTCCATGCCCTTCTCAACCTCCTCTTTTGGGTGGCATACTTGTAGCACAATTCTTAATGACTTTTCTAATGCTTTTACGAGTTATAGGCTTTGGAGAGCTTAGAGGTTCTGATACCACTATGGCACAACACAAGCATGGACACTTCTTTCCTTTTGAAAAATCCTACTATAAGAGATACCTGTAGGAATTTTCACTTTCTACTTCCTGCATGGAACCCACCCTTTTTGACCTTCTTTCTCTTTTACAAATTAAAACAAAATTCAATTTAATACGGGTCTGCCAAATAAGGAAAAAGCTAATGGGCAACTTGACTTATGGCCTGAGTGGAGCTACTGGGCCCATAAGTAGTCGAAGGTTGGAGTTTCTTTATTGGTCTTGGTCAAAACCTTTTATCATTCCCCAAGTACAGTGTCACGCCAAACTATATCGGTAGGGCCCACACATGTAAGAGTTGACTCCAAACCCGATCAAGAGTCGAGATTTCTTCCTCTTCACCATGTTATCACTCCTAACTACTCCAACCTTTGAATATTCAATAGGACCCACCCGTACAAGGTTAGAATTCAATGATTTTGTTAGGGGTTTTTAAAATAAAAAGGGATTCAGAGGGTTGACGTATGACTACTAGTCCACCCCCTTCGAACCCCACCTTATAGTTAGCAATTGTGCATTAGTTGAACTACTTCCATCGTAGGGATTTCTTCACATTCAATAAGGATGTTTCAAGACACCTTTTAATAGTGTTCTCTAAGGGGTTTTAGCATACAAATTCTTGTTAATTTTTAGTAGTACTATATTGTTCTTTTCTTTAGATAATTGCGTCTACAAAAGTTTCAACATTTACATATTGCATTCACCCCATTATATCATAACATCATAAGAAATTATGTAGAAAGAACAATAACATTAGTAATGCATCATAACATAAAGGAACAATGGAAGAGAAGCATGCACAAATAGAGACACCAAGAGTTTCAAAGTCCAGGGAAAAACCCCTCCAAGGGCCAATTTAAGTCAGTTCACAACTTCGTTTGTGAACTGAATGATATAGAGAGTTGTTTCCATAACGTTGTCCCAAAAAGAAATATCATTGTCATAATAAAAGTCATCACTATAAAGGAACATATTTTCTATCAAGTTTCATTAATACTTTCAAATATGATAAGTGCAAGATAACTGTGATCATGGAGCAAAGTCACTATATGACAAGAGCCATATTTTTTCCATCATAAATTCACAAAATCATAGGAGTCATGTATCTATCATCATGAAGGGTATATGATAGCAAGAATAAGTTATCAATATTATCAATTTCCATCTTCACACTTGCCATTAAAAGTTATAAACATCATAAATATGGTTATTGTCACCAAATAGGAGTAGGGTCATTGTCAAATGTCATTACTACTATATTATAACTCTTCAAAATTTTAGAAAGATTAGTGTCACGTCCAGTATCAATGTGACACTTGTCTACTACCATTGACATATGCAAATCACAAATTCATGTGAGTTATAGAATAATGCAATCCACCACACAAGAATGAATTCATACTATTATAGAAATGCAAATCATCGTAATGTAAATATATGCAAACTATCATAAAACTGAGATGCGAGTAACTATAAGTTGATGTCACTGCAATATACCACATAAGATACGTTATAGGATGAGGCTATGAAATATATATATATATATATATATATATAATATATATATATAATATATATATATATATATATATAATATATATATATATATATATATATCCCCGAAAATAACCACTGTAGTGTGGATCTGTGCCTTAGTGAGAAACCACAGTAATGCAGGTTTGTGCCTTAGAGATCAACCATTGTAATGTGGGTTTGTTCCTTAAAGAGAAACCACTGCAAATTTATGCCGCTGTGAGTGTAAGAGCTATAGGAGCTATTAGCCATAGGAAAAATAAGAAATTCCATTGAACCTCTATAGATATGGACTTCATAGATGCATGATCTATTAGAAAGGCAGAGAAGCTAAAACATAAAATTCACCCAAAACACACGAGATGCGGCTCTTCTATTGATCACACAAAACTTGATTCTTACAATGAACCCAGTAAAGGGTACTTAACCTTTTTCAACTAGCGACTCACCTAAAATATTGTAGAATTGAGACTTCTGTGATCTGTCATAGTTATAAGAAGAGCTTCTGCGTAAATCACATAAAAAATATCTTTGTCGACGCGTTTCGAACCAACTAGTGTGGTTCATCGTCGGGACAAGTTGAAGAAACAGATCTGGCCAAGCAAGTTAAATAGACTGTGCAGAGACTCTAACTGCTATAAAACGGTTATTTTTGACCCTAGGACCCAACCCAACTATATTATTAACAAATATTAAATTTATTAATATAGTTGGGCTGGGTCCTAGGGTCAAAAATAGCCGTTTTATAGCAGTTAGAGTCTCTGCACAGTCTATTTAACTTGCTTGGCCAGATCTGTTTCTTCAACTTGTCCTGACAATGAACCACACTAGTTGGTTCGAAACGCGTCGACAAAGATATTTTTCACCTAAAATATCATGACATGAAACCACACAACTTGACATGCAACTAGACAATATCAGTTCGACTATGAATTAACTCGACTTGACTCAATTCTCAGTTAACTGACTCTCTAACTTTAGCCAACTCCTCATGCGGGAGTATTTAGCTTATTCTAACACTCCCCCTTAATTATGACTACTAAACTAAGACTGACTGTAGTATACCTAGGGGGAATAATATGGGGTACAAAGGGAGGTACCCAAGGGAATAATGTAATAATGGGATGGATCATAGTTATAAGGTAATCCCGTGGTATTAGATAAATGGTATTGAGAGAACCATGGTAATGACCCATTGTATTGTATGTATGAATCATATATAGAGGCTAGAGATTCCCTATTGAGAGATGTCAAGGAATATTGTATGGACAAGCATATGGGTTGTGGAGTGTTCTCCTTCCTTAAGGGGTGATTGTATGGTGTTACACTACCTCAAGGGTTTGATTAATAAAGAGAAGTTTATCTATTTCTCTGTTGTTATTTCTAGGCATATTTCTATATTTCTATATTTGCAGGTCAGATATATTACAAGTGGTATCAAAGCACTTTCTTGGGCAAAGAAGAGATTTTCTTTTTGTAGGAATTTTTTGGGGCGGCGAGTTTGCATATCAGATCTGTAATTTTTGGTTGAAAATTTGAAGAAACAAATTGCATATCTAAATTCTTTGCGAAAAATACCCAATTTAAAAAAAACAATCGGCCAAATTGGAATCTGGATGAGGGAGATATCACTGATTTAAAAATCAGTTGTGTTGCAGAAATGTTTTTGATGAAAATTCGTGGACGACGGATCTCTAGTTAATGTTTGTCATTTTTGTGGTGAATTTTGAGAAACTAACTTCATATTTGAGATCCTCTTGAAAAATTACCCAATTTCAAATAAAGAAAATCGGTCGAATCGAAGTCCGAATGAGGGAGATATCATTGATTTAAAATCAATTTTTATTTTTTATTTATTTTCAGAATTGTTTGTGACAGAGGGACAGTTGCAACACAAAAATGAAATTTCAATGCCTAGATCAGGATTCCTATCACATGGGAAGATGCAGAATGGTTGTTCCATTTCCAAAAATAGGTCATAATAAGGATTTTGAGCAATATTGACCGAACTGGGACCATTTCAAATTTTCGCCAAGTAAGTGATTTTTTTTCAAAACCTTCTTCATGGCTTCTAGCAAGGATCTTATTTTTACAGGAAAAGATAATGATCCTACTATTGAATAATTCATAGAAAGAGAAAAGTCATTGTGGCCAAAATATTGGAAAGGCTTAGTATGGCTTAGTGTGAAAGATGAGGCTGCCATATGATGGAACTCACTTGACAACAAGCAGTTGTCCAAACTTTCGGATGAAGAACTTGAAAAACTCCTTTTGGACAAATGGTCTCATGCTAGAAAACAGGGGAATGAGACATGTAAGGGATTATTTTCTACTGGTATCTCTTTATTACAAGTTCATGGATGTATTCAGAAGGAGGAAATCATTGTGTCTATAAATCCTAGTTGCAAGCAAGATTTTATAAATGTTAATTTGGAAAAAAGATTGCAAATCCAAGTTAAACAAATGGAGCACACACAGGTTAATAATGGGCAGGTTCAAGTTTATAAATATTTGAATATTTCTATGGGCAAGTATGTATTGCATTCTGATTTTTATGCTTCGGATTTGGCTAATGTGGATGTTGTTTTGGGATACCCTTGGATGGAATTCGTTGGTACTATCAATATTAACGTGAAGAAGAAATTCCTGAAGCTCTGGTATAGAAAGGAGAAAATTACACTACAGGATATTTTCATTAATAAACAGATAGAGTCCAAGGAGGCTGAAGCAGAATATGTTTCAGGGACTGACACATTAGATGAGAAATCCGTGGTTGAAGTAATACTGGAAGATATGAAACAACAACAGGCGCCACAACATGTGCTAGCTACCAATCAGGCTCAATTAGGTGGTGAATTAAAGAAAGATATACCATTGGTTAAAACTTCAGCATATCACCACCCACTTCACCCAACATGAAAACAACCAACAAGATGGAAACAAATTAGCAACAAGAACAACAAACCCTACATGATAGATAAAGAAGTGCGACAATCCACCCACAACAAATCAACACAGAGGGACTGCCAGGATCAATTCCCATCTCAAGCGAGTGAGGCACCGGATAGACTGAGTAATCACCTGTCTCGAGGATGGCTAGATGCACGTGCATGGTACCAATGGACTACTCTTTTGAGTAGATCTTATTATTTGTGTTCTTCTTATGTTTCAGGGACGAAACATGTTTAAGGGGGGTGGAATGTAGTATGTCTAGGGGGGATAGTATGAGGTAAAGAGAGAGGTACCCAAGGGAATAATGTAATAATGGGATGGGTCATAGTTATAAGGTAAGCTCGTGGTATTAGATATATGGTATTGAAAGAACCATGGTAATGACCCATGGTATTGTATGTATGAATCATATATAGAGGCTAGAGACTCTCCATTGAGAGATGTCAAGGAATACTGTATGGAAAAGCATATGTCTTGTGGAGTGTTCTCCTTCCTTAAGGAGTAGTTGTATGGTGTTACCCTACCTCAAGGGTTTTGATATCAATAAAGATTTGAAGTTTATCTATTTCTCTCTTTTTATGTCTGGGCATATTTCTATATTTCTATATTTCCAGGTCAGGTATATTACAATGTAATAATGAGATGGGCCATAGTTATAAGGTAAGCTCGTGGTATTAGATATATGGTATTGAGAGAACCATGGGCCATAGTTATAAGGTAAGTCCATGGCATTAGATATATGGTTCTCTCAATACCATATATCTAATGCCATGGGCTTACCTTATGACTATGGCCCATGGTTCTCTCAATACCATATATCTAATACCACGGGCTCACCTTATAACTATGGCCCATCCCATTATTACATTATTCCGTTGGGTACCTCCCTCTATATCCCATACTATCTCCCCTAGGTATACTACATAAACACATGATAACAAAAATTATTAAGGAGTTCACCCCTCTCTTGGGCTACATCTCTTGGTCCAACTTCCAATGTTGGGCCTCTTTCATTAAGTGCTCAAATTTGTGTTTATATAGATTTACAGTGCTAAGAATGTAAAAATTATGTCTTCAATGGATTTAGAATAGTAAAAAACACCCAACTGGGCTCTTGTTGGGCTAAATTTGGCCAAAAACTGAAGAAGTTATGCTCTCTAGAATTTTTTCTACTAACTACTCTACAAACTAGATGGTACTACTAATGGCTCTATGAATTCCGAATTCCAAGGCGTGTCGAGCACCAATTTCACCTGGTGCCGACGAGATTTCCGCTGATTCGAATGCATTTTGTTGCTTCGTTTAAATGCCTAATAAGTCCTATGGTAGAAAACTTGGGCCACATGAGGCCATGCGCCTGAGGTTGAGGCTAACCACTCGCCCCTGTCGGCATAGCCCCTAGGCTCATCTGCATTTGGTTCCATGGAGCACCATATAACCTAAGCTTATCCCATATTCTCCACAGCCGCCTACCAACTCTCCAAATCATCAGCAGCATTTGGTTCTATGGTTGCCATGTGATCTGGGGCTAGTCCCTAAAGTTCCCTGCCCGACCTACAAAATTTGTTGCAACCCGATGTGGACCCATGCCATGTGCCACGAATGTGGGTTGGGCTTAACTCTAGCCCCCAACTATTGCACTCCGGTCCGGTGGGTAAACGTTATGGTATCTAGATCCTTGGTCTGGGGCTAAGCTCGAGCCCTCAGCTCCCACCTGCCTACATTCTGGTGGGAAGTAGGGTGATCGAGGACTAGGGCTTAGCCCCAACCCCTTCCCCCAACACCTCAATGCATAAAATTTAAATATGTTTCCATTGTTATGTTTTAACAAGTAACCCCTACGACATTGTGGTAGAGTGTTGGATTGTTGGTTTTGTGGTCTGAAGTTCGAATCTCCCTGGTGGAATTTGGGCCTTATCCAAATTTTGTTGACCCCCAAGGTGCCACATGGTAGCCCATGACTGGGCCACGTTGCATCCCACCATTGGTCTACATAAAAAAATCCAACCACCAATCACCAAAATTGAATCAATCACATGAGTCCACTTGGAAGCCTTCCATTGGCCCTAAATGTACAATCATCTTGCACAGTCATCCTGTCTAGTTAGCATATAGACTGCCTAGTCAATAGTCTAGCATCCAATCTACAAAAAAATTGCCTATTTGTGAAAATGATCAGAACGCGATATCAAGAGCATACAATATCGGTTTTGAGTGATTCAAGCTGCAATGGATTTAGGTAATCGAGATATACACTTTGTTATAAGTTTCAAGCACTTTTGAACACTCTGAATTTTGAGCACTTTACTGATCCCCTGGACCATTCCTCCTAATTGGAATCTTTTGGACCTCCAAAAGACTATTTTCAGTCAACAAATAGATGAGGGCATAGTTCCCTCACCCTTCCAATTTCAATCCATTTGGATTTTCTTGGATTTGTACATTTGAGCCTCATATGAAGGTGCTTCATGTTCCCTCTTCTTGAAGTTCTTGTTTTTCTCTAAAGGACAGGATCTTGCTGCAATTCTTCAAGACATTCAGGAGGGAAAACTTCTATTGAAAGAATTTGAACATTCTCTCATGGGTCTTCAACCAAAGGAGGCTCACCCAATTTCAATTTCTTTTCACCTTGATGCTTTTCTTCGCTGATACAAAACCTTACTTCATCTCTAACCTAAAAATTGTGGTCAACACAATGCTTATCACGTTTCTCCTTGAACTTGGATTGAATATTCACCAAATGTGATCACCATCGCCATGCACCATCCTTCTTCAAAGACAAAACATTAGGAGACCCACTAGAAGATATATTATAACTAATGTTCCTTATTTCAAGTAGATCTTGCATCTGCTACTTGATTCCTGCATTCTCTAACTCTGACATCTTGCTCATACCAATGTTCAAAAGTGATGCATCTTGCTGCAATTGAACTTCATGTTGTTTTCCTCTTTTAGAAGGAAACCTGTCAAATTCCTCGAACATCTTATCACATGTTAACAACTTCAACTAAATCAGATTTTAATCTTGCATCACATTCTTGGAAGGCTTTAGATTCATCAACATTTGTATGTTTAATCATCAACAATGCAAAATTATGACTAGAATTTACAAACCTCTTCATCTGTCTAGCATTCACAAGAGACAAATTTAACTTCCTGTGATGTGCTCTAACAATATACCCAATCCCATTTTTAAACAAATGATACTTCTTCTCATGGCGATGAAAGATGGTTTTCTTGTCATATAAGTATGGGCTTCCCAAAATAATCCCGCATATGTCAAGTGGTATCACATCAAGTTCTATATCATTAATAAAATTTGCAATGATGACAAATTTAAGTATACATTTTCTTGTCACTTGAAATTTGGCATTGCCACATACCCAACCCAAAGGATAAGGTTTAGGATGAGGAATGGTTTCCAAATTTAGTTTCTTGACAATGCCTTCTGAAATGGGGTTTGTTTATGATCCACTATCAGACAAGGTATCTACTTTGTTATGTTTTGTGATGTCTCTAATATGGAAAATCTCTATTCTTTCTCTTTCATTTTGAGTTTCAATGAGCTTGATAGAACAAATAGTACTTGCAATAGAATCCTTACCTTTCAATCCCATGGCTATGATTTTTGTTTCATCTCCGGCATAAGCTCCTAGATTTTGTTATGTAGTTGCAACAATCTTTTCTTTCTCCTTGTTATTAAACATTTTGGGTCTCATCTCCAAATGAAGTTTCCAACTGTGGTCTTCATCATGGCCTTCTTTTGAAAAGTGCTTACACGTGCATTTTTCTCCCTCTTTCTTGATTGAAGCATTCTTTTTATCCTTTCCTTTGAACTTCCCTTTTCCTTTGTCTCGGGACGTAAATGGCTTCTCACTATTTTCTTTGGAAACATTCTTCCCTCTCGCTTCTAAATGATTTTTTTTTACACAAACTTTATCTAGTTTTGTAGGGTTAAAGATGAGAATTGTGTGTCTCAAGTAACTATGGAAACCTCCAATGTATTTCAGTAGAGTATCTTGGGAGGAAAAATCTATACCCAAAATCAAAGCTCTTTTTCTAAAGTATTGAGTGTAGCTTTGCACATTTTGACCCTTACCTTTTCTAAAGTTTTGTCAATCCATTACAACTTTTTGCATGTATTCTAATGGATAAAATTGTCTTCTTATTGCAACAAAAAAATCATTCCAAGAGGATAAAACCATAGCATGTTTCTTCATGTCCTCTTGAGTTTTGGCCTCCCACCAAATAAGTGTTGCAATTTCCAACCTAAGAGAAGGAAGCTGAATTTTGGTTTCATCATCCTTTATTATTTGTATCCTACAATATAATTCAATCTGATGAATCTAATTATTTAATTTCACGACATCTGCCTCTCTATCATACATAGGCAATTCAAACTTTGTGTCAAGATTTAAAAAATGAGTTTTACCATGTCCCTTTGGAGAATTTGGAGGTGTTTGTTAAAAGGTGGGAGAAGTAGAAGAAGATAAGGATGAAGATGAGGATGAGGATGGAGGTGAAGGTGGTGGCTTGTCACCATCCCCTCCATTTCCTTTTGGAAGTTTATCTCCTTTTCCTCCATATCCTTTTGGAGGTTTTGGGCTGTCTCCTTGCAACTTTGAGTTCTCTTCCTCATAAAGAAATCTTTTCTAAAAGTTCTTTCATCTTCAGACATCCCTTGAGGACTTTCTTCATGTCCCATGAATAGTGAAGCTTGAGGTATGAGTGTTCTCCTTGAAACAATTTGAGACCTTGGCTCCACAAGTTCTCCTTCTCCTCTTTTGAGCTTCAACCTTGTAAGCATCAAAAAACACTTGAAAAAAAAATCAAACCTGAAAAATAACCTTGAGTTTTGATACCAAACTAATTTGTAATGCAAACTTGAAGGTGATAGATAAAATTACAAGTAAAATTTTATGTATTTTGGGCAATGGATCACTTTGCAAAACACATAAAAGAATGATTTTAAAACTTAGTTAACAACATAAAACAAAGACAAAGATACCATATCATAAACACATGATAGAAAAAATGGTAAAGGAGTTCACCCCTCTCTTGGGCTACATCTCCTGGTCCAACTTCCAATGTTGGGCCTCTTTCATTAAGTGCTCAATTTTGTGTTTACATAGATTTACAGTGCTCATAATGTAAAAATTATGATTCCAATGGCTTCAGAACAATCAGAAACCCCCAACTGGGCTCTTGTTGGGCTCAATTTGGCCGAAAAAATAAAGAAGTTATGCTCTTTAGAAGTTTTTCTACTAACTACTCTACAAATTCAACTGTATTACTAATGGTTCTACAAATTCCGCATTTCCAGGGCATGTCAAGCACCAATTTCGCCCGGTGCCAACGAGATTCCTATTGGTTTGGGTGCATTTTTCCATTTAAATCCCCAATAAGGACTATGACAGAAAACTTAGGCCACATGGGGCCATGCACCCAAGGGTTGGGGCTAATCGCTGGCCCCCGTCAGCATAACCCTAGGGTCATCAACATTCGCTTCCTTGGAGTGTCATATAAGCCAGGTTTATCCCATATTATGTGTGCCCACATGCTAGCTCTCCACACCATTGGAAACATTCGGTTTTATGGACATCATGTGATCTGGGGCTAGTCCCCAAAGTTCCCTGTCCAACCAACAAACTCCACTGCAACCCATTGTGGACCCATGCCATGTGCCATGACCGTGGGTTGGGATTAACTCTAGCCCTCAAAATTGTTGTGCTCTGTTCCAGTGGGTAAACATTATGGTATACAGAACCTTGGGTTGGGGCTAAGCCTGAACCCTCATCTCCCACCTACCTATGGTTTTGTGGTTGGTAGGGTGATTGGGGCTAGGGCTTAGCCCTAGCCCGTTCACCCAATACCTCAATGCATAAAATTTAAATACGTTCCTATTGCTATGTTTTAACAAGTAACACCTGCGGTGTTATGGTAGAGCATTGGATTTCTCATTCTATGGTCTCGATTTTGAATCTCCGTAGTGGAAGTTAGGCCTTAACCAAAAAAATTTGACCCCCGAGGTGTCACGTGGCAACCCATGATTGGGCCACGTGGCATCCCACCATTGGTCCACACAAAAAAATACACGAGAGGTATGTTAATAATAATTTATTAATATATATAATTGTGTTAAATGATATAAGATTACAATGAGGACCCTGCTTTTATACCTCAGCAAGTGACCTTTTGTGAATGGGAATGTCTTTTAGACATGCCTTTTCACTTAATTTAATGACTATTTAGCCTCAATAATATTTAATTATTTAACATTTATATTTATTTTATTTATCTAATTGTTATGAATTATATTCATAACATAATCTCTTCCTTCGGAAGCTTTGTCCTCAAAGCTTTAACGCTTGGGTTTTTCTTCATTTAGTGTATGTCGTCTTGGATGTATATAATCTGGCTATCTTCTTCCCTTATAGCTCATTGGTAATATTCTTTAGATTTTTTATTTTTTATTTTTTTTAATCTAAATAATTTTATTTTTTTTTAATAACCCTATTTATTTTTTATATTCTTATTTTTTTTGTTTTTTTTCTGTTTATTTTTTTTCTTGTTTTTTGTTTTTTAAGTTATTTTTATTATAGTATATATATGTATATATATTAAATATAAATATATATATATATTATATATATATATATATATATATATATATATATATATATATATATATATATAATATATATATATTTTTAATTCTATATAATTAAATATATGTATGTATTATAAACTTAGGCATATTTAATTATTTCTTTAATTAATCTGATGGGCAATCACGTCCCACCTCGAATGGTCACGGTCTGACTGAACGGTTTTGACCCTTGGATATCACCGCAAAGATTACACAAAGGGTTTGACCCTTAGTGACGGCAACAAAGGTTACCATGAGGTTACCACAGAGTCAACATGACGGTAGCTGTAGGTCACTATAGAATCACGACGGCAACAGTATTCGGCCAATGGTTCAACGTATCAGCCATTTTCACACATCTTTTGTACCTGTGACTGTAGCAATTCTAGGTTTCTTGAAGTAGCCCTAGTTTGTCCAGCCATTTTCTATGTTGTAGCATCTATCTTATTGAGTATCAGAGAGTCATTTTTTTCATTATATGATGCACGAGCGCTAAATACTTTAAGGAACGTAATTGCATCTCGAACACTTAATCCCTGATCTTGTAAAAAACGGGGTTTCAAGACTTTTATGTGATCTTCAGGATACACAAGACAGTCTGGTGAATTGCATTGCAGTAATGATCCCAATTAGTATAAAAAGTGTGAGGAGTCATTGTTAAGCACCTATTGCATCCAAATGTTTCAACAAAGGTGCTTATCTCCCGGGAATGTAAAGGTGTTGGAGTATCATAAAGACCTTAAGGAGTATTTAAAGATGCCTCTGGGATTCCTTCATGTTCATCACTCTTTAGAGATTCTTCACTCGCCATGAATTCCTCCTTGTCACCCATTGGACCTACACTCTGATATTCTTGAGCCAACTTCCTAATAACACTATCCTTGCCCTTCAAGTCCTCAAACACCTCGGTTGGCCTTTTCCTCAAGTTTTTGTTGTATTCCGCTAGAATTTTTACACCCTTTATAGCTTTAGAATCTTTGGATGGGCTAGGGTCTTGGCTCATATTGATCTCTACCAAATAACCAGACAAGGATATGAGTTCTAATATATTAATCATAAAGTTGTCTAGTCAATATCGAAGTCGTATAAGATCATCAACTTTTGCCTTATGCTGCTGCTCATAAGAGGAGCTTGATTTCTCGTACAATAAGGCAAGGGACTGCAGATGTCCATAGATTTTAATATTTTCTATGGTTACAATCTCATTGCCTTTATTTTTGGTATATTCAAGGAAGTGATCCCTCAGTGGTTCAAGAGCATTGGCTTTGAAAACCAGTATGTACAAAGAACGCATCAATGGCTTGTCCTCTTTTTCCAGGGAGTTTTTGAATACCCCTCCAAATTTATCTACTACACGCTTTACAAGTTGTTCTGCCAAAATCTTTTGAAACTCTTCTCTGCCGCTTGGATTAAAGAACATTGCAAGATTGTACTCATCATCACATCTTTTCTTAACATATTTAAGGCAATTCTTTCCAACATTGTTTTCTTTTACGATTTTCTTAATGACTTTCATGAAATATATGATTCCTTCCAAAGATATGACTGATTTTATGTTCTGAAGATGATACTCGCAAAACAAGCATATTATATTCATTTTCTTCCGTATTTTCATTGATTGCTTCTCTGTGATCGGTCTGGCTTCTTATATGAGTAACTCCTGTAAATTTCACTTCATGTCTTCCTTGCCCAGAATTTTTGAATAGTCAGAAATTACAGTCTTTGCAGGAAATCTATGAAGTTCAGTGAAATGCTTCATTTCTTCTCTTAATATTTTCTGCGGAATGGCTCTTTTAATGTCAAACCATTCTCGAGTAAAGGGATTGTGGGCATGTTGTTCATGTTTTTCAACATTTTCCGCTTTGTTATGATATTGTTGATCTGGATCATTATCTATTACATCTTTGTGTTCATTATCATTATTCTGAACAAAATCTTCTTGATATATATCAACATCATCAGAATCATTATCTTGGTCTAGATAATCCTCATTCTCATCATGATCAACTTTATTTGAAGCCTCACCTAGATCATCTCCCTTATTATTGATCTTGTTTCAACATTCTTTAACTTTTGCAAAAGATTTTTCTAGTCGTTGAAATGCTTCTTGAATACTAAACTTCTCAATGCATTCAGGATGTGAACACAACGGCACATTGTGCTGCGAACAACGTTCGAAGACCCACATGATTATATCGTGTGCCATGGCTCTGATACCACTGTAAGCAATAAAATGACTAAATTGTTGTAAACTATAAACAAGACACTAGATAGAATTTTGAATAATATATATATTATATATTTGATAAAAATGAATGATGTTTACAAGGCTGAGGTAGTGCTCCTTAAATAGGAGTTGACTGGCCATGCTTGAACAGAGGGACATGTCCTTTGGGACTAATGTCTCTTCATTTTAACTAATTATTTGTTAATTAA
>APFE030963104.1:107485-131898 GCA_000404065.3 Pinus taeda | reverse complement strand
AGAGCGGGGATTAACCGAGTTATCGAAGTGAGTTTTCACTCGCTTCTTTTGAGCTTCAATAGCAAGGGAGGCTAGACGACGTGTCTCATCTAGTCGTTCCAAGTAGAGAAGCCACTCTTCTGCAGGAGTAGTCTCGAGAAGTAACTCGACAGCTAATTTGAGTGAAGGAATCTCACACTCAATGGGAAGGGTTGCCTCCAGCCCATATACTAACTGAAAAGGGGTGAAGCCGGTGGCATCCTTCACGGAGGTCCGGTAGGCCCACAATGTGGAAAACAACATCAAATGCAAATTAGACTTGTGCATGCCAACAGTTCTCTGAAGCATCGTGACCAAAACTTTGTTCACGGCTTCAACCTGACCGTTGGCTTGGGGATAATATGGAGAAGAACTATTATGCCTAAGTCCAAGTTGGGTTGTCAACTCGACCATCATATGATTACGGAAATGTTTTCCGTGATCAGTGACAATGGCTTGTGGAACTCCAAACCGAGAGATAACATGGTTGAAAAGAAACTGCGCTGCCGTATGACCATCTTCTGACAATGTGGGCATCGCCTCGGCCCATTTTGTAAAGTAATCAACAGCAACGATGATGTAACCATGCCCCCCAGCTGAGCGAGGGTTACATGTCACATAATCGATGCCCCACTTAGCAAAGGGGCCAACGGTCACTACAGGGTGCAGAGGGGCAGCAGGGGCATGCATCTTCCGCTGGTATATCTGGCATTCGTGACATGAACGGACGGCAAGAATGCAGTCTTTGAAGATGGAAGGCCAAAAGTAGCCAGCACGAAGGATCTTTTGTGCGGTAGCGTATCCAGACATGTGACCGCCACAAGCGCTGGAGTGGCAGTCATTTAGAACTCTTTTAGCTTCTTCGAAGGTGAGACATCGACGAAGAACCGAATCAACCCAAATGCGGTACAGGGTGTCCCCAACTATGCGATATGGCTGAGCTTGGTGACGAATCCATCGACGAGCGTCTTTCAAGGTCTTGGGGTGGAAGGAGGACGTCTGCAAATAGACAATTATGTCCCCATACCATGGATCGAGGGTGCTGATAAGGAAAAGAGTTTCATCTGGAATAGACTCCTCTATCTGCGAGGAAGTAGCGGCGGATGGCAAAGAGCACAAAAGTTCAGCAAAAACGAGTGATTTCTTGGACTTGGCCGCAGTAAATTCCAAGTCGAACTCTTGGAGGATCACGATCCACTTTGAGTATTTGCCCTCGAGCAATTGTCGTGAGAGAATGTAGGTCATGGGGTTACAATCTGAAATCACCGTAGTAGTACACAACAAAATGTAGTGACGGAAGCGTTGGACGGCGCAGACTGTGGCGAGAGCCAACTTCTCGACATATGCATATTGAGTCTCCGTGTCTAATAAGTTGCGACTAAGATAATAAATGACATGCTCAATGCCATCATCGTCGTCCTGAACCAAAACCATGCCGATAGTGGTATCGGCAGCGGCCAAATAGAGTGTATAGTCACGATGGTAATTTGGGGGCCGCAACAAAGGGACGGAAACCAGGAGAGTTTTGAGATGAGCAAAAGACTCCTCGACTATGGCATCCCATCGGAATGGGGTGTCATGCTTCAGTAACCGGGTAAAACCCTTTGCCACTTCGGCATAGTTTGGTATGAACCGTCTTAGAAAATTAACTTTCCCCTGTAAACTCTGTAATTGCCGCAAAGTAGCAGGGGGATGAAGATTCACGATTGCCTCGACTTTAATGGGATCCAGACGGATGCCCTCTCGGGAGACGATAAACTCGAGTAGTCAATCTGATTCGACGTAGAAGACACATTTGTGCGGATTTAATTAGATATTATAATGTCTACAACGAAGAAAGATTTCACGAAGGTGCGATGGGTGGTCCGCGCGCTTAGCTGAATGAGCGGGAAGATCATCCAGATAAGGCTGTACGATGTGTCTGATATCGTGGAAAGCATAAGACATCGCACGCTGAAAAGTAGCGCCGACATTTTTGAGGTCGAAGGGGAGCTTTTTATAAGCAAAGGTGCCCCAGGGACAGATGAAGGCCGTCTTGTGTTGATCAACCGGAGCAATGTTGATCTGGTTATAACCAGAGAAGCTGTCCATAAAAGAATATATCTCGCTGCCCGCACACTCATCAATGAGTTGATCGATAAATGGTGTGGGGTAGTTGTCCTTTGGGCAAGCTCTGTTAATGTCACGGTAATCAATGCAGACACGAATGGTGCCCTGTTTTTTGTCGACAGGGACGATGTTTGAGACCCATTCTGTCAGTGGGATGGGATAGATAAATCCCGCCTTAAGAAGCTTTTCAACCTCTGCTTTGATGGCTGCCGCCTTACGGGGGTGCATGGGACGCAAACGCTGGCGAACAGGTTTGGCCCTGGGATACGTTGGTATCTCGTGCACTACTATAGATGGATCAATACCAGGCATTTCTTCATAGGACCATGCAAAGACATCGCGAAATTCGCGAAAAAGTGTGATATATACCTGAATCTCCTCAGGAGTGTAGGTCACTCCTATGTAAATGTTCTCGACAATCCTTGCCTTAACAGAGATGTCGATAGGTTGAGTCTGCGTGATGTTCCCTAAATTCCCTTCGGACGATGTGTGATAAATCTGAATGGGCGTCTGAAGGGGTTGAGAAGGGAGACATGGAGCAAACTGCTCAAGACAAAGCAATGTTTCCCGAAAGGTAGGGAGAAAGGAGGAATGGTGGTGAAGAGGAAACCACGAATGTTCGTCCAGAGACATCGTCTCTATAATAGCCTCATTGGAAGGAAATATTTCCTTCAATGGATCCGAGGAGGTGTATTCTCCTAACCAAAGGGGGAAATCATCTGAGTCGAGAGCCTCGCTCGTGACGGTGGGTTGATCATGAGAGGCCGATGCAGCAACAATTTCGATGTAGTTGAGCTCGGCTGGACTCAACGGCATCTCCTCACCCCAAGGTTCTACCTGGTCGATGGAAGGAAGAATCCAAGGATCAGAACGAACCGAGATCATAGAGATCGAGGCGAAGTTGGGAGGTGGGAGGGAAAAAACACCCATAAGGGCGGATTCTTTGAAGAGCCCAGCTCCCACGCTTTCAAACGGAACTGAGGTATGCTCAACGAACGGTACGTTTCCCTCAGAAGAAGAAGCGAAAAAAGAGAGTTGATCGACCGTGACAATTTTCCCTTGATGGGGGAAACGAATGACACGGAAGAGGGACGAAGCCACAGCACGCATAGCGTACGTCCTGCTCCGGCCCAGAAGGAGGTTATATGTGAGATTTGCGTCCACAACCTCGACTTCTACTTCTACAGTCTTCCCTTCTAAGGTAATCGGTAGCCATTGAAGGATACCATAAGGTCGAGATTCTCTCCCGTCGAATGCTTCCAAGGTCATTGGGGACTGACTCAACATCGGAGACCCGATGGCTTTCCAACATGCAATGGACATAATGCAGGTTGATGCGCCCTCATCAATGACTGTACGATGGATCATTTTAGAATTGATGACGACTTGAATGAGGAAAGCTATCTGATGAGGCAGTCGAGGAACATGGCTCTCGAGGTCGAAGGTGATTAAATTCGAGTCCGCTGGGTCGATGCCACCGATGGCCGATAGCAAGGACTTCCTCTGGGGGGGGCAGCTCTGAAGGACTTCTAAGGCGGACATAGTATACAGAGCCTGTGCTAAGTCCTCCACGATGCTATAGTGCTGGGGAGCACGAGCATTCGGGTTATAAGAAGACCTCCTGAGTACCCCTTTGGGAGGGGGTCGGAATGTCGTCTTAACACTCGGTCTCTCGATATGGAGAGGACTAGAGCTGGATGGAGGAGCACTTGAGGGAAGCTCTGGCTCCTTCCCGGCGGACGACGGATACTCCTTAGCTCGAGTTGTTACATGAATAGGAATAGTTCCAGCCATGAAGACCTGGGAACCGAAGGGAGAAGAAGAGGGGTCAGCCACCATCTGGGTTTGCTGAGAGGGAAAGGGTTCTTTTAGGACAGCAGGAACCCCAGGAGCACCTTTCAACAAACGACTAACTTCGGACTGCCTAGGGCAGTCCTTAGTGTAGTGATCTTCCTCACAAATGAGGCAAGGATACTTAGGTTTGCGTTTAGCTCCTTCCTCGGCAGGAGGTTTAGAGGATTCCTGCTTGGGTTGCTCGGATTTATTTTTCCCTTTCCCATTTTCCTTTTTCTTTCCTTTTGAGGTCTTACCCACCGTGGTGGACTGAACGGCATTGACCTCGGAAGTGTTACCAGAATTTAGAACACCCTGGGAAGTGTTTTCGTTGGATGCACTTGACTTTTGCTTCCCAGAGTTCGATGATTTTTTAGAGGCCTGGTTTACAGAGCCAATGACTCCATCCACAGATGGCTTGGGCGGAGCCTTGGATGTACCAGGCCTGGGGGCATCCGGCAAGTACTCATACAAAGTACCAGACTGAGAATAAACTAAGTCTAGGTACTGAGCGCGCGCGATCGCTTGCTCTTCAGTTACACAGGCTCCCATGGCGATGTCCCGCGCAATCTTGGGGACAAAGGAAGTTTTAAACCAGTCGGTGAGGAGTTGATCAGGTATCCAGAACTTGATCAATCTGCAACACCTTCTCCACTCATGAATATGATCGGAGATATGTGTAGCAGTATCCTGCTTAAGAGACGTGAGGAGGTGAGTCCCCGTCTCGTACCGAATGGGTAACTGAAAATGAGTCAAAAATGCCATAGCCAACGAATTAAAATCTTGGAATGATGCTCGAGTTAACTCAATGTACCATTTAGCTGCTGAACCAGTGAGGGTCCTCTAAAAGAGGTGAAGCCGAATCGAATCGTCGAGCCATGAATTTGATGAACACCACAAGTGATACGTCATCACATGAGCCTGAGGATCTTCTCCGGCCTTCCCATCGAATTTGGGACAGTCACTTGGTATTTTGGTTGGAACTGGCGGCCACTGTGGGTTGTGCAGAATGGGATCATTCGTCAAGTTTGACACATCGGGAAGTTCCAACGTCGCTAAAAATGGTAGCTACAGATTAAAAGACATTTGTCCCGGATACGAAGTAGAACCAGAATTCCATCCAGTTCCTGGTTTCCCCCATTTCCCTTGTCCCGATGGGCCAGGCCCAAATGGGCCTTGTCCAGAAGGATTTTGATCGTAGGGGTTATTCCCAGAACCGGGTTGCTGATTCTGCCCCCCAGCGCCCCATTGGTTACCATACTGGCCAGCAGGTTGTTGATAATTTTGATAGGGATTACCCTGTGGCTGTTGGTAATTTTGGTACGGGGTTTATTGATTTTTCCCCTGGGGTTGCTGGTATCCATACTGAGCCTGAGAACCAGGTGGCATTTGATAACCAGATTGGGATTGATACCCACCTGAATGCTGGGGTTGGGATTGGTACCCACCCGAATAAGGAGGCTGGGCTTGATACCCACCTGAATAAGGAGGCTGGGATTGATACCCGCCAGAATAAGGAGGCTAGGTTTGATACCCGCCCGAATACGAAGGCTGAGATATGTAAAAGCCGGACCACTAGAGACCAAAGGTTGTCCCTGATTGGGTTGTCCTTGTGGGCCTCCCTGTTGACCTGGGTAATTTTGACCAGCATACTGCTGCCCATGATTAGGTTGTGAGTAGGGTTGTTGACCCTGGTAGGGTGGTCCTTGCTGTCCTTGTCCCGGATGGTACTGGCCGCCACCATAGCCAGTGGTACCCCAAGCCACGTTCAATGGAACAGAAATCTCATCATAAGGTATTTCAGGCAAGGAGGTAAACAAGTAATGATTCTCAGGATCATAATACGGGCCTTGCTCATCTAGGTTCTGGACATTACGCAAGTATTGAAAATATGCCTCCTCTGCCGTCATATGATCGGAAGAAGGAGGAGCACCACTTGCGGGGTGCACAACTCTAGAAGCAGGTGACGGTTGACCACTTTGCGTTGGACCTCGAGATGGGCCTGCGGCAGAAGTGACAGCAGATGACGCTGTGACGGTACTAACAACTGGAGTTGACGCCGTGACACAAACGGTCGGGTTGGAGGGGACTGTTGTAACAGCAGTATGATGGACTTGGGAAACAAACGGTCCTGTGGTAGGGACGATGTTTTGATCCCAAACGGAAGAGGAAGCTGCCGAGTTCATAGCATCCCTCAAAGATCTGTAGCGCGCCGGCACCGTGACGTCCAAAGACGTAATGGTGTAGGGCGTAGAGATGATGGGGGATGTCGCCGGAATGGGAGTATCTATACTCGACATGACGGACGGGCCACTCGACACAGGAGAAGTGTTGCCCATATCGGAAGAAGCCATCGGAGATGGGGCACCGACAGGAGTGGCAGGAAAATCCTCGTCAGAGGGCTCCCAAATAGGGTTGTAAAAGTACTCGTAGAAATCGTCTTCTAGAGCTCGAGAATTCAACGGTTGGATGCTCGGGACAATGGGAAGAGCGTCACAGACCGGAGTTTCAAGGGCAACAGAAGATGGAGACCCTTCGTCACTTGGGATCGAAGACGGAGTTGATGGATCCGCCAGGATGACCAAACAAAGTTCCTAAGCAAGCTAACGATAAAAACCTACTCAAAACTAAACGCACACAAGATCTAACCAGTTAAAGTTATCGTGGCCAAATGAATTTTTAAGACACAGGAACTGAACTTGACCTTTTCATGTTTCGAGAGTCGAGAAAAGGACGAAAAGGTGACTCTATCTCCTTCGAATGTTTAATGAGCACGAAGTGACAAGATGCTCACTTACACCTTTTCTTTTAGGGAGTCTGAAAAGGATCAAAAGTGACTGCTCTGGAGATTCTAAGCAAAAGGTTTACCAAGCAACCCGTAAAACTGCTTATACACCTTGGCAATCGTATGAGAACCAAGGACTTTCCGTACTGCAGTCAATCTTCCCGAATGCTGTGTTCGGTGCGTTACGGTTCACAAGGAGGCAGACTCGGCTTCCTATGGAGAAAGGATGCAAACCTAGTGGAGTCTCCCCATATATACGCGATGGTACGTGGGAGCCCAAATCCGTGCTAGACCACAATTGAATCACACCAGGAGGAATCACCCAACCTTAGTGCGAAGACAAGAGTGACTAGGTTTAACGACGCCGGAGCACATCTCTAGCCTAGACCTCTAGATATTTGCGTTAAGTTCCAATGCGTTTTTAGATAAATTTGGTTTATTTTACGGTTGATCTTGAATTAAGTTTTGATTTCAGGTCCTACCGTATGATCTCTCGAAAATACTTATATGCAAACTACATGCCAAAGAACATCATTTCGTTCGATGAATTCTAACTATGAGAAGGTTAGGAATTTTTCAATCAAACAAAACGAACTCAAGCAATCAAACAACCTAATGCACCTAACAGTGAGGAAATGAAACTTTTCCTTGAAAACACAAACCAACGAAATGTCTTTTTCCTTTTAACTATCAAATGCAAAAGATGCTAGTTTGCTTTTCTTTTCAATGGCACAAAAGTGTTTAAAATGATTTTGAGGGACAGCTACACTAAGCAAAGAAATGAAATTACTCAATGCAAACACAAGAAAGTTCCCAAGACACTAAAAACAAGTTTCCCAAATCAAAGGAAAACAAAGGCTTATGAGCTACGTGATCTAAGCTCAACAAGACGAAAAGGAATTCAAAGGAGGAAGGCAAATTGCTTGGAACACGACCAAAACACTTCCAACAATCACCAAGCGAATGTGAAAAACAAACCCGAAGTTGGCTGGTCAAACAAGAACACAAGATCCCAAACGGAAGGCTTGACACACACACGGCCACTAGATGCCCTAGGGCTTGAGTGCGGAATCAGTGGAGAAAAGAAAACAACCGGGGGATAAGAGTTCAAAACCAGACAAACGATGATTCAACACACTCCAGCAACTGTAAAAGTTAAGGCAAAATGCAAACCAAGCAGTGAAAGCGAAAAGGAAGGCTTTGCAAAACCGAAAAAAAAGTACTAAACGAACCCTTGCGGAACAAGATTTCGCAAGAAGGTATGTCACGGTTCAGACAAAATAAAACAAGTCAAAATCCAAGTGGAAAGAGCAGGGGGCAGTGAAACCAAGAGGTTCAGGAAGCAAATTTTGACAAAAATAAATTCTACAGGATCAGCGCGGGTGACCCTCAGCAACAAAGTGATGACAAGACAACGCGCGTAGCAACTTTGCGCTGTCAGCGCGAAAGGACACGGATAAAGGGCGCTGGACCGAAAACAAGGTCAGCGCGACTGTTAAATGTACAAGCGCGATGATAGGGAAAGCAAAGAAACATATGTGCGATTTCAGCACGACTGTTCTGATATAAACCGCGCTGAGGCTAAAGATCAGGCAAAATCAAACCAAAAGCTCCCAGACCAAGGTAAAGGTTTTTAAAACAATTAAAGCATTCCCCAGAATAAGCCAGGAAATTAAAAAGCAGAGAACTAATCCCCAATATTTGACAAGAGAGTAATAATCAATCTCAAAACAAGGATGAACAATAAAGACACAAGCAACGCTCCCCAGCGGAGTCGCCAAATTGTTGGAGAGGTAAATCCCCTCTACGGATAAAGGCGATCCCTACTAGCCCAGAACGGGTCTAGCAACAATCAATCAATGCTACTCTGCAAGTTCCTAGTTGCAATTAACAAGTGGGTAATGAGCACCTACTTGGATTCCAACGCTATTCGTTTGATGAAGAGATGCCGCTCTCACTCCTTCGCTCTGGTCGGTCACGATCCTCCACTATCCTCGCGGATGGACACCTGCACATGCAAAGAAAGAACAAACACAAGCGTGAAATCTAGTAAAAGCAACTATACATCAGTCAGAAAGGATGTAATTCACATTAACCATCATAAGACAAATGAGAATGGAACCATAACAGTAGTCATCTATCTTTTATTAATCAAAAACTTGAGAAAGGTACAACCAATGTTCTGACGCTGAGTCCTTCTCAAGAGGGTCCAGCCAGCAAGTCTCATAAGCATTCACCCTTGGAGGTAGATCTCCCAAGATAAACAACTCTCTCTCTCACACAAGGCAACAAGACTTCACAACCTTCCTTAAGCTTTCTAGCAATCCACACTCAACACACCAAAAGCCTATTAAGAGCAGCACTAATGCACTATGAATTCCTCTATGTCAAAGTCTATATGTCAAAAACTCGCTTCTCATGGCAATGGTGGAGGCTTATATAGGAGAAGGAGTCTCCATGAATAGTGAAAGGATGAGCTTATCTCCAAGAAAGGTGGATCATAAGGCGAACAGACATGCCATAGAAGGGAGGGCGACCTTTACAAAGCCAACAACCAGGTCTGGAGTCATCTGGAAGGTTGGCTGTTAGAACAAACTCGCCCAAACAGGATCAGCGCGGGTGCATAACTGGACTGGCACGCTGGCATCGCATCTCAATAACAGGAGAGGTCTAGTCAGCGCGATTCAATACAAGCGGAGGGTGCGCTGGCTATGAAATTCGACCAGCGCGGAAAACCCGTGTGCTTCCGTGCTGGCAGCGCATCAGTTGCACTATCATCCGCCAGTCAGCGTGGTTATTTCAATAACAGTCGCGATGATCCATTAAACTTAGGCAAAGAGGGTTTTTTGGACATTTCAGAGAGCATGAGCATGATGGATTTGATTTCATGACACAGTAGGGAGACTGACAGGGAGACAGTGACAATTCACTGTGTAACATTTAGTATTAAAGTGTTCTTCTTGACCCTGACCTAATTTAATAATATCACCAACTTTGTATATGTCCTCACTAGTTCTACCACGCACTGAGTAATTGTATCTTTTGTCACCTGCAAGTTCTCCATGCTAGAGGCTTGTTTGAGAGGATTGAGAAATTCCTAGATTCCTTGGAGAACTGCTTGATTCCTCACTTCCCTGACTGCTCCAATAGAAGGGAATTTTTGCACCTCAACCACCAATTATAATCGACTAAGAAAATGTTTATATGAAGCTAGAACTTAGTATACATCCTTTGCTAACTTGCCCTGTGATTGGATCTTGATAGATATTTTGAATTTTTCATTTTATGCAATTATCCAATATTTGATAGGGAGAGTTGTTGGCACATTTGGATATTTTGAAGCCCACTCTCATATGTTGTTGATAGCTATGGTGGCTTGTTTGAGCATGACTTTCCTCTCCTTGGTATCAACTTGTTTCACTAGAAAGGGTGATACCATTTGATGCAACTTTAACATCTCTTTGTAGACTAAAGTCATGGCTTCCTCCAAATTTTCTACATCTTCTTCGATGGATGTTTGTAACTCTTTTGTACTGGAGTGCGCTAGACATAGAGATTTGTGATTTGTTCTCTCCTTCTACCCACCTTCTATCTTCTTCTGCTTTCACGACTCTTTGCTTAGAAGCGTAGAGATTTCCATGTAGTTTTGAAATCTGTTTATTCATCTTGCTTACATTTAGCTTCATCACAGTCACGAAGGTGGTCCCATATGAAGCAATCATCTCAGGGTTCAAAGTGGTATCTAGGAAATTCTCTTTCTCTATAGTTACCGACAAAGGTTTGGTTGGGTTCCTAGCATAACATTTTCTTCTCTCTTGCATAATCTTTTAGTTGACCTAATCAAAAGTCTAGTAAGATCCAACACCTCCTCCTCTTCTTCATCTGAAATTCCCAATTCCTTGAGTGTCAGGTGTTCACAAGTAATTGGGGTGGAAGGAGGAACTTCCAACGGAGGAAGATTAATCGAAATCTCAGATCCTTGTTGTTGTTTCCGGAGATTGAGCTCTATTTTCTTAATAAGCTCTTCTTCTTGTTTCTTCATTCCTCTTCTTCCCACCTCCTTTTATCTTCTTGAGACACTCATATTTTCTTCTTCAACCCTCTTCTTCTCCCTCTCCTCTTCCTCCTATTTTCTTCTGATCCCTTCTTCTTCCTTTTTCTTTCTCTCTAGGTCTTGTTTTTCTTACCTCTTTTTTATTTCTTCTTCTTCCCACCTTTTCTTTTGCTTGGCCTCCTAAGGCTTTCTTTCTTCTTTCTCTTTCTTCATTCACTCTTCCTCCTCATGCTCCCTCTTCCTTTCTTATTCACATTGCTACTACTAGATATCCTCATATTTTTGGACTCGTAACCTTTATGATTGTCTCATCTACTCTTCCCTTTTTCTCCTTATTTCATGCTTTTTCTTGGATAGAGTTGCATTTCTTTCCTCTAGGGTTTCTTCATCCACATCTCCCTCCTACACATATGATGGGTATTATTTTTCATTGCTTTTATGCCTTTTCTACTTCCTTCTGCCTTTTGTTTCTCTTTCTTCCTATTAAAATTGGAAACTAGAGCCAAATTCCACTTTAGACAACTCATTTTATTAATATGATGATTGCATTGAATTCCTCTTTTCGAGAGGACCAAAATTGATCTAAAGATCATCTAATTTAGACAAGAAGAAGTGTTTTTTTGAATTTATACCCACACATGTGTAAATTGTTCAAGTCGACCACATCATCATGTAGGCTTATGAAGCCCAATAGACATGTCTCTTCACCCTCAACGACTTGTATAAATACAAGTGTCCTCTCACCTAATTTGGATCATCATCACTCACACATTCTTCTCACTCCTTCTCTCATTGCTTCGTACAGGTATTGGTAATATTCTCTCACTCACACATTTAGCAAATGAGGATGAATTTTAGACAGAATTATGGAACGAAAATTTCAGATTTTCCTGCATTTTGACCAGTGTTCACTAGCGTTGACGTTGACTTTCCAAACAGATTTTGACTTCATTTTTATATGCAGATTTCTATATGGGTAGGAGGTACACCTTGCCACAAAAATAAAGGCATTATGGGCACTTTGAGTGCAACTGAAAATTGTAGGTTGACTGCAGACTTTAGGGTAGAAGTTTGACCAAGTTTGACCATTGACTTTGGGATTATTTTGGTCTGATTTTGACCTCTTATTTAGGATGAGTTTGATTGTGTTTGACACAGCTTCAAAGGAGACATTTTTATATTGTTTTACCACCATTGACTTTATGGTTAGGGTTTAATTTGACTACAGTTGAATGAAAATTTGACAAGACTGTTTTGACTTTGATTTGGCAAGTCAAATTTGACTTTTTGTACTCTCTCTTTGCTGAACATTTGATATAATAATAAGAAGAATTGATCAAAGGGTTTCCCCACATTGGAGTTCTTCCCATACATCCATCAAATCTGGTGTTCTCTTGTCTTGGCTTGTCTTCCGCATTTTGTTTCATTTTTTATCTACTTTTACTGTCAATGTGATTAATCGTTAATGTGATTGTTATTGGAAACTAAATTGGAAATTGTCATTGGGTTGCTAAAGTACATTGAAGTAATTGTGCTAAGAATATAACATACCATTGTTAACTAAAATGAACATGGTATCAAAGCACATGTAAAGACAAAGCCCAAGCAAGAGAGAGAAAAGAAATCACTGCGGGAGATCTGTTAGACAAGATTATTGGACTAGCCTCAATGGCTACTACATCTTACTTCAAATTTGAGGATAAGCTCTAGGACAAATCTGACTATCATGCGTGGAAGGTGACTTTGGATTTGACTCTAGAAGTGTTAGGGTCCTATAATAATAGGATTCGTAATTTTGAATTGGCAATGGTTAGTCTTGTAATACTGTACATACTTTTTCTTTCTGCAAAATGTTTTCCATATTAAAAAATAAATAATGTAAAGAGGGTATGTCCTGAAAGAAATATCAAAGGAAAAAAGTAATAAGAAAAGATAAAAAAAAAGTGAAAAAATATGAACCCCAAACAAAAACAGATCATGAAAGTGTGCAAATTTAAGTTCCACTACTGTTGCTTTACTGTGAAAAATAATGGTTGTGTGCAGCTTGTCATAAATTCCACAGCCCATGATAGTCAAATAGCTTAATCTTGACTAGTCCATGCTTTAAATTTCATGTTTATAGATAGAGAATAAAGATCTAGCCAAACTGTTTAATCTTGGAAGATCAGTAGTTAGGTAGAGAAATAAAATGTGCTCAACAACTTAATCTTGGCCATTGGAAGACATAAGGTTATAATTACATAGTTTTCTTTTCAAAAGAAAAAGGAAAGAAAGGGTCTTCTAGCTTAAATGCAGCCAATAAAGTGAAGAAAAAATGTTAGGGTAAGTAAAGGGTAGGTACAAGAAAGGTTGCAGAAGTACAAGGTTGTTAAAGCATAAGCACATTTATCATGCTTAATCCTATGTTTCAGTGTGCAGGAGCAGTTATGAAAGTAAAAGGATGTTCATAAGCTGATTTAATTAATTTCCCCTCATTTCATTTCATCCCCCACTACATACTTTCTAATTTCCCCATTATCCCATCATTTCTTATGAATATACCCTTTTCCCTTGATTTTGACCCATACCCCTTGGTTTCACACATTTCCCTAGCAAATTACCCTCCGAAGGTCATCCCCCTACCCTAAACCCCTTTTCCCTAGTGTGAAACCCACTCCCAATTGAAAAAATCCTCTTCCCCCTCATTAATTTCCCCAAAAACCCTTTATCCTAAGTTTTATTCCCCCCCCTGCATTGTTTGATTAACTCCCCGACATAAACCCTTTTCACCCACCACCTTTGGTGTGGTTAAGAAAACCCTACCACGTTCAACCTTGGTCCACTTTATTAATCCCACTCATTGTATTTTAATACCCACTTTATTCATTAATTAATTGTAATTAATCCCTTGGGCCTCGCAAATCTCCACCCCTATTCCCTCCGTGCAGTTTTACCATGTGATAGCCGTTAGATATTTCACCCCTAGATCTGATGGCATGCATCCTTATCGTGTTGATTCCCTTTCTGATCTTTAACAACCCAAGAGCATGCAAGATTCGTGGTTTTGCTCAGACCCTTTTTGGCAATGTGGCAGCTCCTGGCGAAATCGCGTGCTCTCAGAGAAATACCGCCCGACTGCCAAAAGTGGTGCAATGGCCACTAAAACCGCCTCCCTGCCAAAAGCTAAACCATCCTCTGTTCATTATGAATTCCCCTCCAAATTGTAACCGTTGCTAGTTAAAAAGTCGAAGACGCCCATTTTGACTCTTTTCGCACATTTTCACTGTGAAAGCTGCCTAAGCCTTCTTGTGCCACCCTGAGCCTTTGCAACCAAATTTCACCGCTGATTACTTTCAGAACACGTTCCAGACACCAATTTAGCCATCCAGTGCACAGTTAAAGCAACCGTACCCTCTACAACCACTGTTGAAACTAGTTTGTAGCCTGAACCACCAATTTCTAGGTATTTTGAGAACAAACCATAACAACCCTCTCAAATTTGAAAACGTACAGTCAAGTCAAACATTAATTAATTGAATTTAATTAATTTTCCCTAAACTTGAGAGTATTTCCACCCGAATACCTGAACCCCTATTTTGCAAACTGCAAATTACCCTTTTACTCCACTAGAGTTTTCGAAGTTTCACTTCTACATCCTGTATAAGCCTAATTCACATGTTCCCCCCTAAAAAATGACTACCCAAACCTCTCTGGATGTGAGACCTCTATCAATCCCTCACCTGGACATAGACCATTTGGCACTAGTGGACAAGAATTTCCAAATAAAAGACACTGCTACTCTAGCCCACCTTATGAAGCTCCACTGTTGGAGTAGGGATAGATTTCTAAACCATGCAAATAACATCCACCTTTAGGAATCCAATTTACCCAAATACACATTTCCAGAAGTTCACCCATTCCCTGATATAGTACATTTTTGTCATGCCTGTTATATCCCTAGCCAAAGGGCTATTGTTGCCCCAAACCAGCAATTGTTATTTACCATTACACCAAAGTCCATCAATCAAATGCTACAAATCCAACCTAGCCCTAATCAGACCCCTCTATCCATTGGAGACCTGTTGGACTTGTACACCACACTAGACCTGGTTAAGATAAGGAAAATCTTCTAGACTTTCGTCATTAAAGACTACCATACTCCTACAGATACTCCACCCTATGCTGCTAGCATTTTCTCAGAGACTAGTATACACATATTCACCATGCTCTCATGCATCTTATGATACTCTTCAGATGAGCATGTGTATGAGGTCATCCTGGCCTTCCTGTCAATTTTTACTCCAGGCAAGCCTCCTGCTATCATATACAATTATGCTCAGTTCATTGCAGACATAATGCATGAAAAATTCACTAGATTGCCCACTGAAAGAGTCTTCAAATACTCTTTAGTGTTGTTTTATATGTTTTTGTATTACCAAATAGATAAGTTCCCTATAAGTATCTAGAATTTGGACACCAAGGTAAAGGAGAGATCAGTGGTCTACTAGAGACCCTTGGTCCAGACGTTTTCCATGGGATTCACCTATAAAGACTTCATAGACTCCTTTGTATACCCAGTCATGAACATGTTGGCTTCTAATAATCAACCTAGGATCAGCCAAGAGATCAAGAGGGTGCTACAATTGGCTAAAAACAACGAGGTGGGAGACTAGTACTTGTACCAGAACCACACTGAGATCAAAGTTTATGGTTGCCAACTCTCCCCCTATAAGTTTCCCAAATACCTCCCTATGAGGATATTTGCACTTGAGTACTTCAAACAAATCATCAATTCTGATGAGGTCCACTTCCTATCTGCTAGGAAGAAAACCCAATTTAAGATGAAAAAAAATTTGGCCCATTCATTTGCAACAACAGAGAGGCTGGACCAGAGGCTGAAACAATACTACATCAGATGAAATGCAGCAACAACTTCATGTGGTAGTATGACCCTCATGGGGTCATAAACAAGCTTAGACTCAAAATCAAGTTGGGACCATACATCCACCACCGAAGACCTGACATTGAACAGTTTGCCAACCAATTTGGGTGGGTGGAAAACACATTGATTGATATGGACAACACAATTGTGGATGTCAAAAACAAACTGATTGATCTTGAAAAACAATTTAACTAGAACTCTTTCCTATAGGTCCCATAACTAAGGGAGCTAATGAAAATTCCTCCTATCCTTCAGACCCCATGAGGAGAAGAATCCAAAGAGGAACAGTGAAGAGGCATCCATCTCTGCCATGGAGACTACAGATGAGATGTTGAGCTAAGGAAAAGGCCCAAGTTGAATCATGTGTCTGAACAGGAGGAGACTATTGAATCACTGGAAATAACTGACACTAAAATAATGAGGCAGAGGAGCAAAGATACAGTTGCATGAGGTGAAACACAACAACCATCAACCTCCAACACCCAAATGATAGAGAGACAACAAAGTGTTGAGGTTTCTTCATTTTCCAGGCCATCTGACGGGGAAAAGGATATGAAAGACAGGCTCAAAGAAATAAAGACGAGGAATGAGAAGTTGAAGGTGGAGACATATGCCTAATACTTCAAACATAAACCAGCCAACCAGAGCATGTTAATGTTAGCCTTTGACATTAAAGCAGGAAAGATGCAGGTGTCAATTTTGCAGCTCACTGTACAACAACCAAAGACCTCGGTTGACTATAAGAAGACTAATTTGAGGTAATGGCCAGGAATGTTCATTCCATTGACCAAATCGAGTTCCATAAATAGGTTGGAGGAATGATTTAATCCACCCTTATAGGAAAGGCCATAGCTTCCCACAAACTGCAAGATTCATTAGATAATGTGACAACCTAGTACAAACTGGAGAAGGCCTCCTCATAGGCCAAAGATAACAGGATAAAGTCATTGGAGGACTTGGTCATTGAACTCGGCCATGATCCAAGTGACATTAAGGCTGCTGAAATGCTGATAAAAAAGAAGAATGAGGACATAACAACCCTCAAAAAACAGCTTAAGATGCCTGATTTACAACACCCACAGACAAGGGAGGGCCTAGAGAGTCAGACCAATCATGAAGAGATGATGACCTAGTGCTACAGATGAATGATCAGTTAAAGGAGATGGAGAAAGAATTCGATAGCTTGATTCAGCTCAAACAATTTAGTCTTGATGATGCTCCTACATCTGTCACCCCAACAATTACCACTGTTGTACCTTCTACTTTGGCAGCATCCTTGGCCCCTAGAGCTCCAATGGCCACAGCCCTACCAGCATCTACACCAACAACATCAGCAACAAGGTCTACAACAACAGGTTCTACAGGTGATGAAGCAAACAGGTTGGTCAAAGCAATGGAAGAAATGTCCATTCAAACCACTAAGATGAACAATCTTAAGGAGAAAGTGACTAGCCTGGAAACATACTACAAATTGGCCCAAATCATGCACAAAGAAGAAGAATAGAAGTCCACAAGGATGAATGTAAGAATCAAAAGCCTAGAGAAGGAACTGACACTGAATGAACCTCTAGGTCAGGCTAAGGAGTAACTGTGGTCCAATATCATTGACTCTGTCAATGATATTTGGCCATCCATCCAAGTTATTTTTGAACAAATTAATTTGATAAAGTAGGCTACAGAAGCATTCAGAGGGTTAAAGCAGAACTTGGAGACATGCAAGAGGAAGCTGCAAGGATCATTCACTTCCTCAATTCCAAGAACAAGTATGAGCTACAAGAATTAGAGATACCTGACGCAACAAGTAAAATTTTGGAAGTTAAAAAGGTCCTCACCAAGAGGAATTTGATGTTGAACTTACAAGATTAGTGCCAAACCATGCAACTGGAAATTGACAGATTCATGGTTAAATTCGAAGTTTTGAGGCAAAAGGGTTTCCCAAATCCCTTGGTTATAAATGATAAATTAATGACACGGGAGGATTATAATAAGAAGATCAGGGAAGTAGCCAAAGATCAGGTAAATACTTCAGCCATTAAGGGAATACCAACCGGAAAAGTATTGTATGAAACTTTTGAAAATTTGTTTTACCTCCAGCATGAGGTAAACCACCTTTTTGTTAATAAGCCAACTTTTGCCAAGTATACAGAGGCATATGAGATATACAGAAAAATGCTCAATATCCAATTACCATATTCTGAGACATGGGAAAAACTAAATGATTTGCGATAAAATACACAGTAAAAATGTAAGATGTATAGTCAAAGTAAAAGGGGCACAAATATTGATAGGTCAGCCAAGTCAAAAGTGTATCAGATGAAAGGTCAGAGTAAATAGAACATCTAGCGAGAAGACCAAACATCAAAGTAGATTAAAGTGCAAAATATCAAAAGATCATAGCCAACAAAACCTAAATAGCGAGGACAACAAGCAACAATTCAATAAATGTCTCTATCTTCTTTCATGAAGATATTTCTTTCTCCTAGATTAGTTCCCAAGACAGTTTGGGATATTTTGTAAAATTATTTTAGTATAAATACTTCATAATTCGAAGTATTGAGTGGGGATTGCTATACATTTGTAGAGTTATTTTGATCTTAAAACTAAGGGTTGTTGTACCAATTTTCAAGTCAACAGACTAGAGCAAGTAATAAAAATATTGTACTACATGATTCATGAGATGAGCTATTACAGTGAAGTATCTTCTTTGTTTGATTTTGTTACTTTCTTATGTGTTTCATAAACTTAAATGTTATCTAAATTTGAATGAATTCACTGGAAATTTAACTCATAATTTGTTTAAGTACTCTCTGTTTTGCACAATTATCATTTATATGTTTTCCTCTGATACGCAAATTTGAGAACCCTTAATTGCTCTCCCATCCCGGTTGACCTCTTTCATTTCTCTTCTCCCTGGATCTAATTGGAAACCATTTCACCATCAAGCCTTTGAGATCTGTAGTAACTCCTCTATCTTGCCCCGTAGACACTGTTTTTTGAACTTGATCCAGTCCTATTTGTCTGGCATTTTGACCCCATGGCCCAATGGTAAAAGAAACTGATGCAATGAAGCTGCATATTTTCAAAATTCTATGTGGACCTATGAGCTATGGGCCCACATATACATCTTTCAATGAATTGAAACCACGCCCAAATCCAGAGATTAAATAGTTAAACCCCTATTTAATTAAACTAGTAGACCCCGAACTTTTGCGCGAATCCCAAATTAATTAAATCCCAGTTCAATCCTTATCACGTCGAGAAATTAAATTAACTTGCGACATTTTCCAAAGCGATATCCATCAGATCTCGTACCTTCATAATGAATAGCTACGATCGATTCGGAATCCAACCAGATTAAATCGTATTCCATATAATATCACGTCCATTTTTTATATTAAAACTCGTGCACTTTTCGATGCGAATACCGCCGGATCTGACCCTTTCAAACGGACAGTGCCGATTAATTGAACTATTAACTCAGTTCTATAATTTATCATGTCTGGTTTTGGAATTAACCTCTGCACTTGTGGGCATGCGATCACCGTTAGATCTGTTGCCTGTCAATCAAATGGTTTAGATCTTCTCCTGGGGATTTCACGAATTTCGTCGAGTTTTCTTCATTCCATTAAGAATTTTCCCTTCCAACAAGTTTAGACTGTCACTATTATCCCTTTGCAGCTTAGTCAATAAACAATCTACTTCTACTCACTGTTAACCGATGCCAAAACTCAAGAGGTCACTCGATAATATTAAGGTTCACAATAGACTTGCGGTCCAATTCTAAGGAAAATATGGTGCAGAAAGCTTCTAATTGCCCAAAGTATTCCAATACCTCAAGTCCATTATACCAAAGAAAACCGAGCTTGCAACTTGTAAATCAATTTACTTCAATTATTTCGAAGGGAGAATAAAAACATCCGGGGTTTGACCACTCGTGTGCATAAATTAGAGAGGTGTAGAAAGATACCAAATCTTACATTCAAATCCTTCAATAATTCAGAAATCTACATAAATACACATACAGGCTTTCTTGACAAACTCTGCCAAATTTTAATTTATAATCACACCAAAAACTTACACAATTCACAGGCCTGATATGCAATCAGTTGGCCTTCATCATATCCCTCTCACACACACCTCTACTCACTAACCTCTAGCTCTCTCCTAGCTCTCTCTCTCTCTCTAACCTTTAATTATTCAAAAGATCACAATTTATACAAATACAGATTCATGAACCAATTTAGTTCAGATCCAGCAATCTCTCACTTTCTCCTAAAGTATCTCTTCAACTCCACTCTTTTTCCAAACAAAATCCTAAATGAAGCTTTTAAATCCCTCAAATCCTCACCCTTCTTAGGATTACTCAACTGTCTCTAAAATCTCTTCATTCACGACATATTATCCACAATTTAAATTTACAATTTAAAATTTCCTCAAACTTCACTAAACTTAGGAAAATAAATGAAATGATTAACGGAACCCACTCCCTTTAGTAAATGTGAAATAAGACTCATAGGTCTTATAAGCTTTGAAGGATGCTCCTGCATCAAACTCCCTGATTTGAAATAATTCATGGACTCCTGTTCATGAGTCACCCAATTGCTCCTGTTGCAAACTTTGTCAGATTTCATCTTCCAACTAGTTGTCTGACTTCTTTCAATTGCTGGCGCATTTACTGCCTTCGCTCTTTCTCCTGGATGCCAAACCTTACTTTGTAACTTGCCATCTCTTTCATCATGCTACTACTCGATTTTTTCTGCCATAGTTGCTTTAGTCCTTCCAGGTTTCCAAATCCTATGTTGTTGTTGTCCTCTCTCTTCACTAATGCAAATTTCTTTTGTTAGTTTCTTTTCTTTGCTGGTTCTCTTCTTGACTAACTTCTTCATCCACAATTTCTTAATTTTCTTTTTCCACTTTTCAACCTTTCTCAAACACATGGACCTTAGTTGAACTCCACTGTCAACTAACTACTGTACATTCTCTTTTTCCATAGAAACTATGAAATTTCTGTCCAATTTTACTTCATATCTTTCTTTGACAACCTGTTGGTTGCACTTTGCAGCTTCCCCTTCATTGTTGTGAAAGACAATCTTTTCCTTTATGTCATTAGGTTCACTTAATAAATTTCCCAGCAAATTATAACTTCCTTCATATTCAATAAGCATGTCATTTACATATGGCTTCTCTTTCTTGTATAAAACAAAATTTCCATCACAATTGTCAGATTTAAAATTACTATGCTTTCCATTCTCCACAGATAATTCTGTCATCAATTCCTTATGCTGATTTTCTACAAAATTTATGAAAATGTCAAATTTTTTTATTTCAGCACTTTCCTTTGCATTACACAGTGTTCCTTGTTCATTCAACAATTCAATTGCTAGAATTTCTTGGAGCATATCGTTATGAAGTATCCTTTCATCTTCTATACTTATACCATTGCAACAAAATGATGTTGTTTCATCTTCATATATAACAGAAACAAAACTTTGTTTTTCTAAAGCTTCTTCATGGTTTACAGACTCAATAAAATAATCAATTTCAAAATCACAGATTTCCTGATCTTCTATATCTGTCAACATCATCATACATTCTTTCACATTTTCCATAATAATTCTATCTTGATTCTCCACTGAAGATGCTTCATTCCAGTTACAAACTCTCATTTGCTTGTCCTCAGCTTCTGGAATTATGACAAATTCCCTGCCAATGCCATTATTCTAAAAGTTATTAAATAGATGCTCAAAATACTTTTCTAATCTAGCCATTTCTTCCAGTAATCTCACTTCTTCATCAACATGCATAAGCACATTGTCCAATTGCTATTCATTACCTGTGAAACCTGAAAACATACACAACATATCAGTTTCAAAAATATAAGGCTCTTCATTTGAAGCCTCAGTGATCAAATCTTCATGCTTCTCTGAACTATTTTGATAGTTCACTGAGTTATTGAGAAATTCTTTCTCAACATCTCCGATTTCTTTTCCATCAAAGAATATTTCTTGGACTGCAGCTTCTTGACTATGCTTGGAAACTTCATCATAGGTTTGTAGAATACCTTTCTGCTCTACACAATTCTCTCCATCACTCAGTTTATCCAAGACAATAACCTCTTTCTCTCTTCTATGATAAGACTTTGTTCCTTACCCGGATGCGGGTGATATTGTTCGTCATGCAGAGTATTAATCCCCCACGCCCAAGCCACATGGCTTCACGCTTCCGCCAGGTGGGAGCCATGAGCTCTGCTTGCGTCTTGGGTGATAGTACAGGCCGGAGCATTAAAGGGTCTTTAAGGCAGGCAGGTTACCGAGGCTTTGCTACCAGAACCCTCATCATGGCGCCTCCTTATCTCTGTTCTGGCAAGCGTTCTGGTTATGATTCTAACCCTGCAACTGCCCAAGGAATTGCTCAGAGCTTGCCGGCAGATGGAATCCCCTTCCGCGTCGCCATTTCATGCCCTGTGGTTAGAATCGTGAGCGTCACTCAGGCGAATGTGCAGGATATCTGCGGCAGCTGCAGAATTGGGGGCAGGTATATTTCTGTAAATTCTTGTTGGTTTAGTCGTGTCAAGCTTTCTTCTCCTCCCATGGCTCCTCGCGGTGGTTACAAGTCTCCTCGCAGGGGAGGGAACTCCAGCCAATCCAGTGGCACGAAACAGAAATCTCCGCCCAATCCGAGGAGGATTTCTCCACTAGCCTGCGCTCCGCCACCCTCTGGTGCCTCTACGCCTTCCGGAGATTTGGACAATGTTGTCCAAATAGCTTCTCTTAGCTATCGATGTCGGACCAACAAGCCTGTTATTCGCGCGCGCATCACAGTCATCTTCGAAGAGGAAGATGAGGTAGAGGATAGTAGCAACCAGGCTTCAGGGGAGAAAACGCCCACCTCTTCTGATACTTCGTCCAAAGCACAGGACACCTCCTACATCCCAGAGGTTCAGAGTCGCATGGCGGATGACAGCATAGACTTTCCCTCGGCCGAGCAGGCAGAAGCTGCCAAAGAGCTTCGCAGTCTCAAGCGCAAAGCTCTCATGGCCTCGGTCGAAGGCTCCAAGAAAACGCAGATGGACTCTACTGGCAGTGGCATGCGTATTGCTGAAGAAGAAGATTCGCTGGATTACAAACTCTACCTCAAACTTCCGCCTGGCTATGACCGAATTGAAGACGTTCCTGAAGGTGTCGAAATCTCCTGGGAGCCCGACCCAATTCAGGCTGCTGAGGAAAGGAAGCAACGAGCTTTAGCACGCGAGGCTGAAGCGAAAAAGGGCAGCAGTAAATGATCACAAGGCTCTCTGGGGCAAGTCGATTCTCAGGCAATTCGCCTCTTTTTTGCATTTTTCTGTTCAGTCCTAGTTCTCGTATGCGATGCAGCGCTGTAAACTCGGTCTCTGTTCTATGGTTGATAGTCTGTCCAAGACTTATGTTTACGGTCCAGGTTGGACAACTCCAGTTCCATACCTCTCTTTTTGAAATTTTGTTCTTCTGGCTCTGTCAGGCAGCAATCTCTGATGTAATGACGATTTCTTGACAGAGAGCTGTTTCACGGCTCTCAGAGGTGTATACCTCTTGTACATAATTTTTCTCTTTTAATTCAATAGTTCAGTCTTTACTTAGCAAAAAAAAAGATAAGACTTTGTTCCTTCAAAGTTTTCCTTGACTTAACTTTTTGAGCTGAGTTCTCTGTATCAACTTCTCTTCTCTTCACTTCACAAATCTGCAATGCATTTATTTCTTTTTCTCTGTCCATTTTCCATTGGGTTTCTATCCATGTTAATATTCCTTCAAAGATGATCCAATAAGTTTTTAATAAGAGAAGACACAACCATTCACTTATACCTTTTAATTTTCTCCACCAATTGAAGTCTTGAAATTCTTTATGAATCTCCTTTTGTGTTTTTCCTATCTATACCTCTTTCACTTTTTCATGCGTGGGCTCAAATTCATTAGGTTTCATACCTACAAATTTACATTCACACAAAAAATTAATTCCAAAAATATGAGACTCCCTTGTCTATGAAGATGCTACCAATACCTTTCTCTTATGCTAATCTGTATAAATCATCTCATCATCACTGTCTCCTTCTCCAAGGAGAGGTCCTTTCTCTGGTTAATAAATGTATTCTATTCTTTCATTCTCAATTGTTCAGAGTATTAATTTCTCAGCAAATAATTCCCTGACAGGCTACTTAACTCTTTTTCCCACATAAAATCCTTGTTTCCATTCTTATCTGATTATTTTTTGTATCAGCTTCTTCAAATGACTGAGTTTTGTCTTTATCTTAGCCACCTCTATGTCAATTTCTTTGTTATATACCTAGGGGGGATAATATGGGGTACCAAGGGAGGTACCCAAGGTAATAATGTAATAATGGGATGGGCCATAGTAATAAATAAGGTGGTTAACCCATATCATGTAAGGAACCACAAGTAGTTAGTAATAATGTAATGGGCCCATGGTATTAGTGGATGGTATGAGGATAAGTGGAATTGGGAATTTTGAGGTTGACGGATATCAGTATGATATGGGGTACCAAGGGAGGTACCCAAGGTAATAATGTAATAATGGGAAGGGCCATAGTAATAAATAAGGTGGTTAACCCATATCATGTAAGGAACCACAAGTAGTTAGTAATAATGTAATGGGCCCATGGTATTAGTGGATGGTATGAGGGAACCATGGATCATTACCAT
>APFE030963104.1:54865-107119 GCA_000404065.3 Pinus taeda | reverse complement strand
GTCTGCCACCTTTTATTCATCTAAGATTTCTTCTTGCTTGATCTTCTTTAACATATCTCATGTGCTACGATGTTTCTATAGCTCATTCTATCTTTGAGCAATTTTACTGCTTCCCTTGTCCTGCATAATCTTACCTCAATATTCATCAAGTATCCTTCCAAACCTACCAATTTTCTTCAAAGATATCTTAAAACTATTTTCTATCTTACTTTTCATAATGAACACTTCAGCTTTTAAGATCAATTAAGATTCTATCTAAACTTCAACAATATTTATAAAATTCATGACAGACACTACAAATTCTCTTCTAACAATGTTTTTATAAGAAAATCTTGTCTTGCTTCTACAAATTTCAAATTTCAATCCTTGTAGTGGCTCTTCTGTCAGGTCTATCGAATCCAGTCTTCAGTCTAACTGTTCCTTCAACCATCAATATCATTGTCTTTAACAATACTTAAACAATCTTCATTCATTCTTCAATTTTCCACAAAATTCTTCAAATCATTTAAATGACTTTAGTACCACAACAAACCACTCTTCTATTTGACTTTAAATTCAAAAACAATAATTCAATCAACTTACATTTAAACATTACTAAGCACTGACTTCAAATATGGAAATTTCAACTACTTGTAAGGAAAACATATTCTCCTATGAAATTTCACTCCGTTGTTGTTCTTTAGACATTCAAAACAAGTCTCTGTAAAAATCATCAAAATAAATATTCCTTACCAGACCTTTGCCAGAGGATTCATTGTTTCCCCATTCCGATCTCAGTATCCTTTATGCTGTGATTTTTCTTTAAATGTTCTAACATGCTCAAATGTATTTCGGATCATTCCAAAGACTTTTTCCAGCTCTGCTACCACTTTGATGCAACGAAATCACATCTTTTCAAAATTCCACGTGGACTTGTGAGTTATGGGCCCACATGTACATCTTTCAATGAAGTGAAACCATGTCAATTTCACAAATCTAGATATTAAACAATTAAACCTGTGTTTAATGAAACTATTAGACCCCGATCTTTTGCGCAGATCCCAAATTAATTAAATCCCAGTTCAATCCTTATCGTGTCCAGAAATTAAATTAACTCGTGATCATTTTCCGGAGCAATACTCATCGGATCTCATACCTTCACATGAACAGCTATGATCGATCCAGAATCCAACTGGATTAAATCGTATTCCATATAATATCGCGTCCATTTTTTATATTAAAACTCGTGCACTTTTTGACATGATTATCGTCAGATCTGACCCTTTCAAATGGATGGTCCCAATTAACTGAGCTATTAACTCAGTTCTATAATTTATCGCATCTAGTTTTGGAATTAACCTCTGCACTTGTGGGCACACAATCACCGTTAGATATTTTTCCTATCAATCGGACGGTTCAAATATTCTCCCGGGTTTCTCACGAATTTTGTTGGGTTTTCTTCGTTCTGCCAAGAATTTTCCCTTCCTCCATGTTTAGACTATACTATTATCCCTTTGTAGCTTAGTCAATAAATGGTCTACTTCTACTCACTGTTAACTGATGCCAGAACTCAAGAGATCACTTGATAAGATTAAGGTTCACAATAGACTTGCGGTCCAATTCTAAGGAAAATATGGTGCATAAAGCTTTTAATTGCCTAGAGTATTCCAATACCTCAAGTCCATTATACAAAATAAAACCAAACTTTCAACTTGTAAAATCAATTTACTTCAATTATTTCGAAGGGAGAATAAAAACGTCCAGGGTTTGACCATCCGTGCGCATAAATTAGAGAGGTGTAGAAAGATACCAAATCTTACGTTCAAATCCTTCAATAATTCGGAAATCTACATAAATACACATACAGTCTTTCTTAACAAACTCTGCCGAATTTTAATTTATAATCACACCAGAAACTTACACAATTCACAGGCCTGATATGCAATCAATTGGCCTTCATCATATCCCTCTCACACACACCTATACTCGCTAACCTCTAGCTCTCTCCTAGCTCTCTCTCTCTCTCTCTGTGTGTCTCTCTCTCTCTCTCCCTATCTAACCTTTAATTATTCAAAAGATCACAATTTATACAAATATGGATTCATGAACCAATTTAGTTTAGATCCAAAAAATCTCTCACTTTCTCCTAAAGTATCTCTTCAGCTCCACTCTTTTTTCAAACAAAATCCTAAATGAATCTTTTAAATCCCTCAAATCCTCACTCTTCCTAGGATTTTTCAACCGTCTCTAAAATATCTTCATTCACAACATATTCTCCACAATTTAAAATTTCCTCAAACTCCACTAAACTTAGGAAAATAAATAAAATGATAAAGGGAACCCACTCCCTTTAGTAAATGTGAAATAAGACTCATGGATCTTATAAGTTTTGACGGATGCTCCTGCATCAGCAACCCTTTGTTCATCTAAGTGATCCCACCACCCAAATTCAAATAAAAACCCAAGCACAATCATAATTAGCCTAAAATCAAATAACTAAACAAAGTTAAATAAAAAAGAGAGAGCCCTCTCTTAGATTAGGAAGGCTAGATCCTAATCTCCAAAGTTGGTTTATGGTTACCTCTATCATTTTTTTTTTTTTTTCTGACAACTTAGAAGAAATTTTGGAGTGATAACATAATTGGTGACCATACCGGGGACTTCGATCCTCAGTCAAATAAAACTTTAAGGAAACCTTAAATTTCATCTTGAGCCCCTTAAGGTCATTTTTATAAGTTATTCTTGAAAAGTTTCATAAGAACAATTAAAAAGTTAAAATTATGGTTCCCAAGAAGACTCACTATACCATGGTAAACCCAAATCCAAACACTGCTAATATAGTTGATGACCCAAACAGGATTTTAAGAAAACCAAAACAATAGAAACTCAAGCAAGTAGTAGCCAGTTAGTTAAATCAAATTCACTCCCTGAAGAATTATCAACATTAGAGGAAATTCCATTTGATTTTTCATTTGATCTCTCATTGTTTAGAACTAAATCAGAGAATGTAATTCATGAAACTATGTTAGACTCTAATTTTATTCAACTCATTGAATAAAAAAAGGTGCCTATACATCCAGATTTGGATAAATTTGTGTTGGATACTTTTGACAAGTTAGAAGCTTTAACCTCCACATCAATAAGCCATATAGATGATGCTTACCTTCAACAATCTATTGAACTAGCTGCCGTTACTGTTGCTTCCTCTAAAATTTCTGCACAATCTTTAGTCATTGTAAATACACCTCCATTTACCACGACCTCACCAATAGTATCTACCATAGTCCATTCCCCTAAACCAATTATTCATCAGCCCAACACCTCATCATCATCTAGTTCATCTCCATCCATTTCAATCCCTTCCTCAAGTACCAACACTTTACCCCCTAGTCAAACCAGAATCCAAGCCATGGCAGACCAATATGCACCTCTGGTTTTACCTGCACAACTCCATGCCATGCCCCAAGATTACCAAAGAAAAATCATTTTGTTTGATGCTACTGGTCAGTACATTGCTCAATAGCATGTGATCAAAATGACTAATAATTTTGAGTTGCATGAGATAGATAAATCAGATGTCCAAATGAGGTTTTTTTCCCAAACATTAACTGGGGATGACAAGAAATGGTTCAAAGCTTTACCTGCTAATCATATTGCAAACTTAGCTGCTTTTCATAGATTATTCATTGATAGATGGGAGAGAAGGAAAAACCCCTCTGCAAATACTTTATGAATATGATAACATTAGAAGAGCTCCTAATGACTTAGTTCACGATTATTATACTAGGTTCAATAGCATCTACAATTCAATCCCTGCTAATCTTAAGCCCCTCCCTGACCTAGCATTAATCAAATTACCTGATGGTTTTGACACTGACATGTCATACCTGATACTAGTTAAGGGAAATAAACCGTGAAACATTGTAACAAACGCAAAGTAATGCTGTTAGAGTAGAGGCCAACGTATTATCCAAGAAAGCCAAAATGAGAAATGAAAGGAGAGTTGTAATTATAGAGGAAACTTCCACTTTTGATGGAAAAATAGATAGTTTAGCAAAGAGTGTAGAGAGAATAATGGATAGATTAGAAAACATGGAAAGAAAAACTCAATGGGAGAATCAATAGATACCCCCTATAAGAAACTCCAACTTTAGGAAGAACCCTAACGCTGGAAAGAATGTTATACCAAATCAACAAATTAGGCCACCCTTCTAGGAAAACTATGCTGAGTGTTCACATACATGAAGGAGAGGATGACACCCAGATAAACTTATTAGGAATAAAAAATGAAGATGTTGTTTTTCTTACTCAAGAAGAACATGAGTTGTACATGCTACACCAATTGCAATTAGAATCTGGTGAGTCCTTTGACTTTAAATAGGGTTATGCGTCAGCTATATATGAGGTTCACAAACAATATAGCTTAAAAAGTAAAAAGAACAATGAAGCTCCCACTAAAAGATCAATCCAGACCCAAACTAAAAAGATATATGAAGCTCCTGTTACTAAAATTTTACAAATCCTTCATAGGGGAACACAAGAGATTTCTAGCCCAAAAATTGTAGATATAACTTCATCCAAAACTCAAACTGAAACAATCACTCAAAACATTCCAAATCAAACAAAACCACTGAAACACAGACTGAAATTCCAAATACTGAAAAACAAGATAAAAACACTCAAACTGCATTTGTTAAGGAATATCTCATCCAAACAAACAAAACTCGATCGCCTTTCAACCTCAAGATTGAAATAGAAAAGTAGAAAATATCAATCCCTTTGACTGAGCTAGTGAAAGATGAATCCTATAGATCACAGATCACATAAACTTTAAATATAGGTGAAGGGGAAGATGCAGTCAATTTGAATGATGATCAACCTGAATTATTGCTTGCCCCTGAGGTGAATGGTACTCATCAGTAAGGGGGAATCCCTCATTTCTACATTAGCATGAACATTCATGAAAAAATATTACATAATGCCATGTTAGACTCAGAGGCATCCCATAACTTGATGCCAAAAGGAATCATGGAGAGACTAAACCTAGACATTACTAGACCATATAAGGACTTGTTTTCCTTTGACTCTAGCCAAGTTAAATGCCTTGGTTTGATCAAACATTTGTGTAACTCTAGTCCAGTGCCCAACAAAGAGTATTATGATGGACATAGTAGTTGTAGACATCCCACCTAAATATGGAATGCTATTATCTCGCTCATGGGGAGCAAAATTGCAGGGATCCTTGTAGTTACATATGTCATATGCCACCATATCTATTTTTGGCCAACAAAGAAAACTATATAGAGAGACCTTGATGAAATACATGGTGATTAGTGCAAAAAAACCACAAAAATTCCCTATATACTCCGTGCATTCTGATATGAACTCTTTCATCTTGTACAATTCAGAAAATGACAAAAAGGAAATCACAGCTAAAGAACTAAAATAAAAAATAGCTGACAGTGAAAACATTTTTCATGAGTCCCTGTGGCATTCGGATTTTGATGGATCTATGAATAGGTTAGGGGCAGGAGCAGGAGTTTGGATCCACAATATGGAGAATAATCATGCCGAAGGTCATACATTTAGGTTAAATTTTAAATGCACAAATAACATGGCAGAGTATGAAGCTCTCATCTTAGGATTACAAATGGTTAGAAAAACTTGGAGCCAAGATATTTTCTATACTTGGAGACTCAGAATTGATTATTAAAAAAATTAATGGTGAATGCTTTGTAAACAATCCCAGACTGAGTCAATATAGAGAGTCTGTCCTAGATTTGATCAAAGACCTTCTAGAAACAAACTTTGCTGCCCTTCCTAGAAAGCAGAATATGCAATCCCACAGTCTAGCTACTTTTTCCAGTACCTACAAGTTTCCCTTTGAGCCCAACTATCAATACACTATAGAAGTGAGACATAGGCCTATCATACCAGACAATTTGAAGTATTGGCAAATTTTTTCACAGGATTCCCAAATTTATGACTTCATGAATGCTGAAGGTGAGTTTCATAATTGTAATATAGAGACAGACTGTTCATTAGACAATGACATAGATCATGGGATAGATGTAAATATTTTAGATATAGGTAAACCTACTAATTTCACTAAATTAGAAGTAGATAACTTAGAAAATGTAGAAATTGAGGAAATAATGAATGATGATCCTGAAATTCTTAATCTTAAAAATAATTTTTTGACTAAGGGATTAGTCCCCTTAGAAGATTTGTTTTATTCCAATGATGTACCTAGGAAACCGAAAATGGAACCTTTGAGAGCAAATATAGAAGAATGTAACATAGGAATTGAAGAAGAACCTAAGTTCATTAAATTATCAAAAGCCTTACCTCCAGATGAAAATGTTAAATACATAAATCTATTTAAAGAGTTTCAAGATGTATTTGCATGGAGTTATGAAGACCTAAAATCTTATGACACTAACATAATTTAACACAAGATACCAATCAAAGAGGATCATAAACATTTTAAACAGAAACTTAGAAGGATTAATCTAGTTCGTATGCCATCTATTGAGAAATAATTCAAAATAATGTATGATGCCAAAATTATAGCTCCCATTAGATACTCAGATTGGGTTTCAAACTTAGTCACTACTAGGAAGAAAACAGGAAAAATCAGACTTTGTGTTGAATTCAGAGATTTAAACAAATTCTCATTAAAAGACAACTATCCTCTACCAAAAATGGACCATATCCTTTAGAGGGTAGTAGGCTCATCTATAATTTCACTGCTTGATGGATTTTCTAGATATAACCAGATCTTAGTTCAACTTGAGGACCAAGCCAAAACTGCATTTACTACTCCTTGGGGTACCTTCATGTATTTGAAGATGCCTTTTGGATTAATGAATGCAGGAGAAACATTTCAAAGTGCTATGGATATAAATTTTGCCAAGGAGATCCATGATTTCCTAGTGGTTTACCAAGATGACATCACAGTGTTTTCTAAATCTAATAATGAACACCTAGATCACCTGAGAAGAGTTTTCATCAAATGTAGAAAATTTGGGATTTCCTTAAATCCCAAATAGACACTCTTTGGTCTAGAAGAAGGAAAACTATTGGGACATATACTATCCAAATATGGGATTAGAATAGATCTTGCTAGAATAGTGGCAATCTTGACCATCACCCATCCTAGAAACATCAAAGAATTGCAATCATTTTTAGGCAGATTTAATTTTCTTATGAGATTCATTTCAAATTTAACAGAATTGATTAGAGAACTAAATAAAATGTTGAGGAAATATTCAGCACTTAAATGGATAGTGGAGGCAAAACAGTCCTTTGAAGCCATCAAGGAAGCCCTAACCAAAACTCTAGTCCTTATAAATCCTAATTTTCAGAAAGATTTTATAATTTTTTCTTTTGCTTCAGAACACACTATTGCAGCAGTCTTGTTGCAAAAGAATGACCAAGGATATGAACAACCAATAGCATTTTTTAGTAATTCCTTAAGAGATGCCACACTCAAATACAACATTATGGAAAAACAAGCACTAGCTTTAGTAAAGGCTATCAAAGATTTTTGTGTGTATATTTTGTATTCTCACATCATTGCTTATGTTCCAAACTCAGTAGTAAAGAACATTTTGACACAAAATGGGCCTGAAGTAAAGAGAGGAAAATGGATTGCCACAATTTTGGAATATGACATAGAAATAAAGCCCACTAAACTTATCAAAGGCCAAGGTTTAGCCAAACTCATGGCTAAATCAAACTGTCAGGCCCTAGATATAAATTTCATTGGTGCCCTTGATGGTCAGGAAGAGATGGCGACTCCACAGATTAGTGAGCCTTTTACTGATTCACCTTGGTATGCAGGTATCATATTTGTATTACTGAACTTACAAGCTCCTCTTGGTTTAACAAGAACTAAAGATAGATTATTGAAAATGAAGTCATTAAGATATTGTATTATAGATAATGCTTTGTTTTGGAAAGACAATGGTGGTATTCTGTTAAATTGTTTACTGAAAGATGAAGCTAATAAAATTATTCAAGAATTTCATGCAAGAGATTGTGGAGGACACTTGTATTGGAAGACTACTGCTGACAAAATTCTAAGGGTTGGTTTTTACTGGCACACTCTTTTTGAAAATTTTAAGAAACATGTGACCTCCTACCATAAGTGCCAGATATTGGAGGGAAAAAGAAATCTTTTACCTTTACCTCTCAAACCCATCTCCACAGAAATGCCATTTCAACAATGGGGGTTAGACTTCGTTGGAGAAATACACCCAACCTCCTCAGCCCAACATAAGTGGATCTTGACAACCACTGATTATTTTACCAAATGGATAGAAGCCATCCCTTCTAGACAAGCTACAGACTCTGTCATTATCTCCTTCCTCAAAAACAATGTCTTGTTAAGATTTGGATGCCCCCAAAAGCTAATTACTGATAATGCAGCTTCTTTTAAGTCCAAGAAAATGATAAAAAAATTTAACAAATACCACATCACCCTTGGCCACTCCACTGCCTATTACCCTCAGGGTAATGGACTTGCAAAATCCTCTAACAAAAGCCTTGTCAATATCATTAAGAAATTACTGGAAGACAACAAAAATACATAGAACAAAATGTTAGTCAATGCCTTATGGGCAGACAAACTAACTACTAAAAATTCCATTGGTACATCTCCCTATCAGCTAGTATATGGGATGGATGTTGTTTTTCCATCCTCTTTGGGAGTGCCAGTAATGAAGATCATCCAGGAGTTGCAGGTAGAGCCAAATGATATCCGGAGAAGGATAAATTAGACCATACACTTATAGCAGACCAGAGAGGAAGTACATGTAAAATCACAAGTAATTCACGACAAAATCAAAAATAATTTTGATAAAAAGACAAAAGTTGATGATTTTTACATAGGTGATAAAGTTCTTAGGTTGGATTCAAGAAGAGAAGACAAGGGAAAACATGGCAAATTTTATTTTCTATGGAAAGGCCCTTATGTCATTTATGGTTACAGAGGTAACAATGCTTTTTTCTTGAGAGAGATAGATGGATCAGATCTACCAGGGGGACCTGTCAATGGTAGAATGTTGAAGCATTACTTTTCCACAGATTAACAATAGTTCACTTTACTTACTCATTGTACATAACATTACAGAGTCTAGATTGGAATGGATGGTAATATTTGAAGAGAAGGCCCTGAGCTTTGAAAGTTTCACCATCATAAGTATCAATAAAGCAGAATCACAGAAGAACAGTTTACAAGGTAACTTCAATCAGATTTTCAGAGGCTATTGATCATAAAGTTCTTGACATTTCACCAGGAAATGCCATCCCCATGTGGATCCACTGTTAGGGTCCTATAATAATATGATTCTAATTTTGAATTGGCAACATTTAGTCTTCTAATATTGTACATACTTTTTCTTTCTGCAAAATGTTTTCCATATTAAAAATTAAAAAATTTAAAGAGGGTATGTCATAAAAGAAATATCAAAGGACAAAAAGAATATGAAAAGACCAAAAAAGTGAAAAAATATGAACCCCAAATAAAAACAGATCATGAAAGTGTGCAAATTTAAGTGCCACTACTTTTAATTTACTGTGCAAAATAATGGTTGTGTGCAGCTTGTCATAAATGCCACAACCCATGATATTCAAATAGCTTAATCTTGACTAGTTCATGCTTTAAATTTCATGTTTATAGATAGAGAATAAGGATCTAGCCAAACTGTTTAATCTTGGAAGATCAGTGGTTAGGTAGAGAAATAAAATGTGCTCAACAGCTTAATCTGAGCCATTGGAAGACATAAGGTTAGAATTACATAGTTTTCTTTTCAAAAGAAAAAGTAAAGAAAGGGTCTTATAGCTTAAATGCACCCAGTAAATTGAAGAAAAAATGTTAGGGTAAGTAAAGGGTAGGTACAAGAAAGGTTGCAGAAGTACAAGGTTGTTAAAGCATAAGCACATTTATCATGCATAATCCTATGTTTCAGTGTGCAAGAGTAGTTATGAAAGTGAAAGGATGTTCACAAGCTGATTTAATTAACTTCCCCTCATTTCATTTCATCCCCCACTACATACTTACTAATTTCCCCATTATCCCATCATTTCTTATGAATATACCATTTTCCCTTGATTTTGACCCTTACCCCTTGGTTTCACACATTTCCCTAGCAAATTACCCTTCAAAGGTCATCCCCCTACCCTATACCCCTTTTCCCTAGTGTTAAACCCACTCCCCATTGAAAAACTCTTCTTCCACCTCATTAATTTCCCTTAAAACCCTTTATCCTAAGTTTTATTCCCCCTCCCCACATTATTTGGTTAACTCTCCGACATAAACCCTTTTAACCCACCACCTTTGGTGCGATTAAGAAAACCCCACCACATTCAACCCTGGTCCTACTTTATTAATCCTGCTCATTGTATTTTAATCCCCACTTTGTTCATTAATTAATTAAAATTAACTGTAATTAATCCCCTGGGCCCCGCAAATCTCCACCCCTATTCCCTTCGTTCAGTTTTACCACGCGACAACCGTTAGATCTTTCACCCCCAGATATGATGACGCACATCCATATCGTGTTGATTCCCTTTCCGATCTTTACCAACCTGAGAGCACGCAAGATTCGCAGTTTTGCTCGGGCCCTTTTCGGCTACATGGCAGCTCCAGGCAAAATCGTGTGCTCTCAGAGAAATACCGCTCGACTGCCAAAAGTAGTGAGATGGCCCTTGAAACCACTTCCCTGCCAAAAGCTAAACCATCCACTGTTCATTATGAATTTCCCACCAAATTGAACCGTTGCCGGTTAAAAGGCCGAAGACGCCCATTTTGCCTCTTTTCGCTCATTTGCACTATGAAAGTTACCTAATCCTTCCTGCACCACCTTAAGGCTCTGCAACCAAATTTCACTACTGATTACCTTTCAAACACGCTCCAGACACCCAATTCAGCCATCCAATGCACAGCTAAAGCAACCGTACCCTCTACAGCCACTGTTGAAACTAGTTTGCAGCCTGAACCACCAATTTCCAGGTATTTTCAGAACAAACTAGAACGATCCTCTCAAATTTGAAAACGTACAGTCCTTTCAAACATTAATTAATTGAATTTAATTAATTTTCCTTGAATTTGAGAGTATTTCCACCCAAATACCCAAATCCCTATTTTGCAAACTACAAATTACCCTTTTACTCCACCAGAGTTTTTAAAGTTTCACTTCTACAACTTGTATAAGACTAATTCACACCTTTCCCCTAAAAAATGGTTGCCCAAACCTCTCTGGATGTGAGACCTTTGTCAACCCCTCACCTGGACATAGACCATTTGGCACTAGCAGATAGGGATTTCTAAATAAAAGACACTACTACTCCAGCACACCTTCTGAAGCTCTACTGTTGGAATAAGGATAGATTTCTAAACCATGCAGATGACATCCAACTTTGAGAATCTAGTTTACCCAAATACACATTTCCAGAAGTTCACCCATTCCCTGATATAGTACATTTTTTTCATGCCTGTTATATCCCTAGCCAAAGGGCTATTGTTGCCCCAAACTAGTAGTTGTTATTCACCATTACACTAAATTCCATCAACCAAATGCTACAAATCCATCCTAGCCCTAATTAGACCCCTCTATCCCTTGGAGACCTGTTGCACTTGTACACCACACTAGACCTGGTTAGGATAAGGAAAATCTTCTAGACTTTCATCATTGAAGACCGCGATACTCCTATAGATACTCCACCCTCTGCTGCTACCATTTTCTTAGAGACTGGTAGAAACATAATCACCATGCTCTCATGCATCCTAGGATACACTTCAGATGAGCATGTGGATGAGGTCATCCTGGCCTTTCTATCCATTTTTACTTCAGGCAAGCCTCCTGCTATCATGTACAATTATGCTCAGTTCATTGCAGAAAAAATGCATGAAAAATTCACTAGACTTCCCACTAAAAGAGTCTTCAAATATTCTTCAATGTTGTTTTATATGTTTTTGTATTACCAAACAGATAATTTCCCTGTAAGTATCCAGAAGTTGGACACCAAGGGAAAGGAGAGGTCAATGGTCACTTGACACCCTTGGTCCAGAAGTTTTCCACAACATTCACCTACAAAGACTTCATAGACTCCTTTGTATACCCAGTCATGAACATGCTGACTTCTAATACTCAACCTAGGATCAACCAAGAGATCAAGAGGGTGCTACAATTGGCTAAGGACAACAAGGTGGGAGACTAGTACTTGTACCAGAACCACACTGAGATCATAGTTTATGGCTGCCAACTAGCCCCCTATAAGTTTCCCAAATACCTCCCTATGAGGATATTTACACCTGAGTACTTCAGGCAAATAACCAACTCTGATGAGGTCCACTTCCTATCTGCTAGGAAGAAAACCCAGTTTAAGATGAAAAACCAATTGGGCCCATTCATTTGCAATAAAAGAGAGGCTGGTCCAGAGGTTGACAAAATACTACAACATATGAAATTCAGCAACAGCTTCATGTGGCAGTATGACCCTCATGGGGTCATAAATACGCTTGGACTCAGAGTCAAGTTGGGACCATACATACACCACCCAAGACTTGAAATTAAACAATTTTCCAACCAATCTAAGTGGGTGGAAAACACATTGATTGACATGGAAAACACAGTTGTGGATGTTGAAAACACACGGATTGATCTTGAAAAACAATTTGACCAGAACTCTTTCCTGCATGTCCCAAAACTAGGGGAGCTAATGAACATTCCTCCTATCCTTCAAACCCCAACCAAATAGGAGAAGAATCCAAAGAGGAAGAGGGAAGAGGCATCCATCTCTGCCATGGATACTACCGATGAGATGTTTGAGCTAAGGAAAAGGCCCAAGTTGAATCTTGTGTTTGAACAGGAGGAGAATATTGAACCAGTGGAAATAAATGACACTGAGACAATGGGGCAGAGGAGAAAAGATATAGTTGCATCAGGTGAAACACGACAACCATCAACCTCCAACACCCAAAATATAGAGAGATAACAAAGTTTTGAGGTTTCTCCATTTGTTAGGCCAGCTGACAGGGAAAAGGATATCAAAGACATGTTCAAAGAAAGAAAGACGAGGAATGAGAAGTTGAAGGCAGAGACATATGCCGAATACTACACCAGCCAACTAGAGTAGGTTAATGTCAGCCTTTGACATTAAAGCAAGAAAGATGCATGTGTCATTTTTGCAGCCCACTGTACATCAACCAAAGACCTCGACTAACTATAAGAAAACTAATTTTGAGGTAATGGCCATGGATGTTCATCCCATTGACCAAATAGAGTTCCACAAACAGGGTGGAGAAATGATTTACTCTACCCTTACAGGAAAGGCCATAGATGCCCACAAGCTGCAGGATTCATTAGATAATGTGATAGCCCAGTACAAATTGGAGAAGGCCTCCTCACAGGCCAAAGATAACAAGATAATGTCATTGGAGGACTTGGTCATTGAACTCGGCCATGGTCCAAGTGACATTAAGGCTGCTCAAATGCTAATAAAAAAGAATAATGAGGACATAGCAACGCTAAAAAAATAGCTTAAGTTGCCTCATTTACAACACCCACAGACAAAGGAGGTCCTAGAGAGTCAGACAGATCATGAAGAGATGATGGACCTAGTGTTGCAACTGAATGATAGCTTGATTTAGTTAAAGGAGATGGAGAAAGAATTGGATAGCTTGATTTAGCTCAAACAAGTTAGTCTTGATGATGCTCCTGTAACTATCATCCCAATAGTTACCACTGTTGTACCTTATACTTTGGAAGCATCCTTGGCCCCCACAGCGCCAATGGCCACAACACTACCAGCATCTACAACAACTACATCAGCAACATGGTCTATAGCAATAGGTTCTATAGGTGATGAAGCAAACAGGTTGGTCAAAGAAATGGAAGAAATGTCCATTCAGACCACTGAGATGAACAGGCTTAAGGAGAAAGTGACCAACCTGGAAACATACTACAAATTGGCCCAAATCATGCACAAAGAAGAACAACAGAAGTCCACAAGGATTACTGAAAGAATCAAAAGACTGGAGAAGGAATTGACACTGAATGAACCTCTAGGTTAGGCTAAGGAGCAACTGTGTGCCAATATCATTGACTCTGTCAATGATATTTGGCCATCCATCTAGGTTATTTTTGAACAAATTAATTTGATAAAGTAGGCTACATAAGCCATTCAGAGGGTTAAAGCAGAACTTGGAGACATGCCAGAGGAAGCTGCAAGGATCATTCACTTCCTCAAATCCAAGAACAAGTATGAGCTACAAGAATTAGAGATATCTAAAGAACAGGTACAATTTTGGAAGTTAAAAAGGTCCTCACCAAGAGGAATTTGATGTTGAACTTAGAAGATAAGTGCCAAACCATGCAACTGGGAATTGACAGATTCATGGTTAAATTCGAAGTTTTGAGGCAAAAGAGTTTACCAAATCCCTTGGTTATAAATGACAAATTAATGACATAGGAGGATTATAATAAGAAGATCAGGGAAGTAGCCAAAGATCAAGTAAATACTTCAGCCATGAATGGAATACCAACCGGAAAAGTATTGTATCAAACTTTTGAAAATTTTTCTTACCTCCAGCATGAGGTAAAACACATTTTTGTTAATAAGCCATCTTTTGCCAAGTATATAGAGGCAGATGCAATATACAGAAAAAATCCCAATATCCAATTACCATATGTTGAGACATGGGAAAAACTAAATGATTTACTATAGAAATACACAGTAAAAATGTAAAATGTATAGTAAAAGGATATTGACAGGTCAGCCAGGTCAAAAGTGTATCAGATGAAAAGTTAGAGTAAATAGAACATCCAACGTGAAGACAAAACAACAAAATAGATTCAAGTGAAAAATATCAAAAGATAAAAGCCAGCAGAACCTAAATAACAGGGACAACAAGCAGCAGTTCAATAGTTGTCTCTATCTTCTTGCATGAAAATATTTCTTTCTCCTAGAGTAGTTCCAAAGAGAGTTTCTGATATTTTGTATAAATACTTCATAATTCAAAGTATTGAGTGGGGATTGCTATACATTTGTAGAGTTATTTTGATCTTAAACCTAATGGTTATTGTACCAATTTTCAAGTCAACAGACTGGAGCAAGTAATAAAACGATTGCACTACAGGATTCATGAGATGAGCTATTGCAGTGAAGTATCTTCTTTGTCTTATTTTGTTACTTTCTTATGTGTTTCATAAACTTAAACATTATCTAAATTTGAATGAATTAGCTGGAAATTTAACTCAAAATTTGTTTAAGTACACTATGTTTTGCACAGTTAATCATTTATGTGTTTTCCTCTAGATTTGAGAACCCTTAATTTCTCTCCCATCCTGGTTGACCTCTTTCATTTCTCTTCATAATCCGGCCTAGGGAACCCTTAATTTCTCCCTGGATCCGATCGGAAACCATTTCACCATCAAGCCTTTGAGGTTTGTAGTAACTCCTCTATCTTGCCCTATAGACTCTGTTTTTTTAACTTGATCTAGTCCTGTTTGTCTAGCATTTTGACCCCATAGCCCAACGGTAAAAGCAATCCTCTGTTCATCTAAGTGATCCCACGACCCAAATTAAAATAAAAAACCCAAGCACAATCATAACTAGCCTAAAATCAAATAACTAAACAAAGTTAAATAAAAAAGAGAGAGCCCTCTTTGAGATTAGGAAGGCTGGATCCTGATCTCCAAAGTTGGTTTGTGGTTACCTCTATCATTTCTTTTTCTGAAAACTTAGAAGAAATTTTGGAGTGATAATAGGAAGAACATGATGTCATGGACTATGTGTAGGGAAGAGTGGTGGAGCCTCCTTCAAATCCACTTGTTGCTGAAAAGACGAAGTATAAAAAAGGTGAGGTCAAAGCTAAAAGAATTATCATATATTCCATTCAAAATCATATGGTTTCCTATATTTATGATTTTGGGGAATATCTAAGGAGATGTATGATAGGATGGTTGGGATAGTCAAAGTAAATAATACAAATCAAATCCTCTTTCTCAAGAACAAGTTGAAGGACATCAAGATGGATAAAGGGGAGTCTATCCAATCCTAATTTATGAGAATAACATAAATCAAGAATGACCTACTATCTATTGGAGAATTTATTGCTAACAGAGAGCTCACCCTGATTGCATTTGGAGGTATTTCAAGAGCACGGGATGTGTTTAACACCACCATTCTCAATAATGACATGATTCCTAATTTCAATGAATTATTCTTTGGATGCACTCAATAAGAGACGAGGACAATGGAGAGAGATAAGCCTTCAAATGGAAATGAATCTACTGATTTCTCCACTCATGCTAAGAGGAAAAATAATGTTGGTCCAAGGATACAGGGTCAAGGATTCAAGTAGGGATTCAAAGAAGGAAGAAAAGGAAGGTGTTACATTTGTAATAGGTTCAACCACTATGATAGAGATTCTCCTCACAAGAAGGATTATCCAAGGGATGACGACAACAACAAAATAATTTCAAAGGAAATGAAAATCAAAGGAATAATGGGTTCAACAATAAAGGAAAGAGAAATGTTCCCGCAGATTGATATGGAAATGTTCGACCTCCAAAAAGGATGAGAAATTCCAGGTATGAGGAAACTAATGTTGTAGAAAAACAAAAAGAGTTTTATCTTATTTCCACTCTATCTACCACCTCTCCTCTGGACACTTTGGATCATTGGTTGATTTATAGTGGAGCCTCAAGGCACTTCACTGGCTACAAAGAGGCTCTCTCAAATTTAATTGAAATGAAGACTAATTTGGAGATAATGCCACCTACACCATGAAAGGGATAGGTATTGTCACTCTTCACTTAAATCAAGGTCAAACCATTCATCTATAAGAAGTATTGAATGTACCATATTTTATGAAGAACCTGGTGTTTATTTCTGTGATGGAAGATAAAGGCTTCAAGGTAACATTCATTGATGGAAAGGTACATATTTGGAAAAGAAACCCTAAAGATGCATTTACACTTGGATTAGGGTTAATGGTCTCTATCAAGTTGGAGGAAGTCCTTTGGGAGACTTGACTTGCGATACTTCTCTTCTATATGGATTATGGCACCAAAGATTTTCCCACCTTCATTACAAAGCTTTACCTAGGGAAAGGAAGATTGTCACAGGTACTAAGTAGTGTAGAGCTAGTGTTGGTATCAATGTAGTTGGCACATAGCCAAGTCAGCAGAAGCGTAGAGACTTTAATGACAGTGCATAGGCTAGCAGCAGTTAGAAATCGAACAAAAAATGCATCATTTTGAACACAGTTGGTTCAGTATTTTGGATGTTTTTCCATTGCATTTGTTGCAGAAGGAAGCAACAACAGTTGGAGTAGAGTTGCAGTGTAGATGCAGTTCGCAGTAGCATGCAGAGTCAGCAACAACACAGATGCAAAATTTGCACCGTAGTTGGTGGGTAGTGATGTCAGACATCATAAACACAGAGGGAGATGTTACAGAGTCGAGGTGATGCTTTAGAAGGTTGCATTACTAGAGAACATTCCTTGCTAAGAGGGAATTTTTATTTATGGCAACATCATATGTGATCTAAGCTTCAAAATTTGTAGGGATGCTAGGACACATGTATTCCAAAATACCCATAAATAATTTTGGGAAATTCTACCTGGAGATAGTTTTATAAAAATAATTAATTATTTTTAATGGATGCCTAAGTCTAAACTTAGGAAATTAAAATAATTAAAGGGTATTAATTAAACTGGGGGTGAAACTTCTAGAAGAGGTCAAGGATCAAGTCAAAATGATCTGAGCCATTGAATAGAATCTAATCTAGGTCGTTTATTGATAAACAAGAGGATTATAAGAAGGGGTTTGATGGGCATTTGGAAGGCACATCGAGTGAGAGATCAGAGATCTATTTTCTCATGAGAGCAGTGTAGCAGTTGCTAGAGAGGTCATTGAGGATATTTCTTGCAGCGACAGGTGGGGATAATTTTCTAGTTGGAGAGTTTCCTGATTCGGGGATACATTGCAAAGGAAGAAAAGAGAGATCTAGAAGGGGTAGCATAGAGCCATGTTGAGGTAGCACAAAGCCCTTAAGGAGATTTGTGATTTTCCTGAGGAGCATATCAGATCTAGTGTTAGGATTCAGGGTGTGAGACTGGAGGGCCAGAGAATAGAAAATCCAACCCAGCAAATCGATCATCCATAAGGAGTGATATAGTCCTCATAAGGTCTAACATAGAGCACCGCAGTGACTACACAATGGCAACTTGGGGTTAGCCATTCAGTGGTTGCACCATGGTCGAATTTCCAGTGATAGTGTGAGGTATTCTCACTAATTCTCTACCTGTCAGATTCTCTATATTGGATAGCTAGTAAGGCATCTAAAGATTGTATTCAGAAACTATTGCATAATAATACAAACCCTCAGTTGTTACACTAGTTTTCCCACATTAGGTTTTTTCGGGGAAATTTTTCCAAAAACAACGATGTCACTTGTGTGTATTATTTATTTCTTGCTTAGTTCTTGTTTCCACATATTATTTAAGTTGTGAAGGTTTTAGTTGTATTTTTTTTAATGTTTACCATATAAAACTGTAAATAATTGGATTTAATAGAACAAATATAATCAATTGTTGCAGTAGGGAATTGGTTCACCTGATTTTGACAAGGTACCAAAGCATAGGTGAAGCAAGAGAGAAAACTAGAAGAGCCCATCATTGATGAGAAGGAGGGAGATAGAAGTGTTGGGTAGGAAACATATTGAATCCCTAGAGGGATTGTGCAGTCCAGGCCAGGAGGAAAATATTCTCAAGGAATATCTCTCTCTAAGTGAGTTGACAGAGATTTAAGATTTGCAGATCGAGATTTGTCAGTGGAGAGGGAGCAGTGCAATAGCAGCAATTGTTGGGGCAGAAAAACGTTAGAAGAAGGAAGAAGACACCTTTTGCGAGAATTTCTTCCTTAGTGAATTCTAAGCCAAGGAATTCTATTTCTTAGTTGTTGAGCACCATTAGTGAGGAACATATCTACTAACTCTAGTAGGGAGTGTGTAGGCCAACCTAGCAGTTGCACATAGGAGAGAGGGAGCAGTTCAACTTCTTATTGGCAGGGATGGAACCCAATAGGCTGAGAGATCAAGATAGTTTGGACAAAGCATCCAACTATGTGATCTAGAATGCTAGGATATCCTTCCTTCTAGATGAGCATGATCTCAAAGCCTATGTCGATAGTTTGGTAGTTGAACCTGTCGATGTAGATCCACTTAAGAAGTACAAGGATGAGATGGCGAAGGCCAAGTAGTTGATCCTCGATGGAGTGAGGGATCACATTGTATGTCACATTGCTGGAAAAGGGTCAGACAAAGAGATGTGGGATGCCTTGGCTACATTAAATCAAGGATCTTTCGAGTAGCAGAAGATGTACTTGGAGGAGAAAATGAGATATGCGAGGATACAGAAGGGAGAACACATTGATCCATTCCTATCGAAGCTTCAGGAAGTTCGAGACTAGTTAGTAGTTGTAAGGTCGTCACCTTAGCCTACAGAGATGGTGAGTTTGGACCTGAATTCAGTCTCAGAAGAATGGCGAGTATTTTTCCAAAGTATCCTGGGCAAAGGGAAATTGTCAGATTGGGAATGGATGTGGGTTGCTCTTCAACAGGAAGAGAGATGAGGTGAGACTTAGTCAAGTCTAAACTTGATGGCAACAACAATAGTGGGACGAAGCCCAAGGAGGAGGATATCACAACCCTTGCATCAAATGGGCAATAGGAGTAGCGGAGGTAGAAGAAGGACGTATCAAAGACAAAAAAAATTCGGTGTGGTGAATTTGGTCACTATGCTACACAGTGTCCTTGTAACAACCCTAGTGAAAATTTCATGTAATGAAAGTTAATAAAGGAAAAGTAAGACCATGGTCAAGGGACACTTATTCCAAGTTGAATGTTGGGAAAACATATCCAAGTGGGCATCAATGGATGTGTGTTTTGGATAAGGAAAATTGGCAAAGGCAAAAATGCATTTTTGGAACATTTATTTATGAAAATAAATGAAATTAGGAGAAAAGTAAGGTGAAAGGTCACATGTTGCATGTGAGTAGGAAATTGAAGGAAAATAATGGAAAATGATGGAATTAGAGGCCTCATTCATAAAAGGGCTTCTGATGACCAATTCATGGCTTTTGTCAGTTCAAGTTTGGAGCTTTCTCATTATTCTCTCTCTCTCTCTCACTCTTGGTCACTTAGAGTTTTCTTGGAGCACTCTAGCTTTGAAGCAAGGAAGGAAAAGAAAGAAAAGGGAAAGGGAGGAAATCAAGATCAAGGAAGAAGAGAAGGATCAAGAATATTCAACAGGAATACTTGTAAGTAAACCTTTTGCATGTGTGATTTCCCAACTTCTTTGGACATGCATGTTGGTGTATGGTTCTCTTGCTGTTGGTGTCATGGTTTCATTGAGTTATGACAATGGTTTTTAGCCTAGCCTTGCCTTTTTCCAGGTGTCATGATTTTGGGATGTTTATTTTGATTTTGAGCCTTGGTTTGCTGAATGGATTTTAGAATCCAGGGTGGAGGTGGTCTTAAGGTTCATTCCCAAAGGCCTAGGAATCCCTTGACCAGTTTTGGTGGGATACACGGTTAAGCATGAGGGAGAAGTCTTGATTTAGGGCCTATTGATCAGAGTTTGGATTGCAATAAAGCTTGAGAGACTAGTCTCTATTTAGTGCCTAGTGATCCGAGATTGGATTGCGGTAAATCCTGAGAGACAAGGAGACGAAAAATTCCTCAAGGATAGTGATGGATTTTGGATGGCATTCCAAGTTTGGTTTGGTTGTGATCGGAGCACTAGTTTTGGTGTGATCATGGTTTAGTGAGGGTGGAGGTGGTTTAATCTATGGATTCCCTTGGTTGTTCTTGGTTTGGTTATTCTATGAGATCCCATATTCATGCTTCGAATATGGCACAAGGGTGACTAGCTGAAAGAGAGATTTGGTTCAGACATGTCTATGGTCGGGTGGTACGTGGAAGTCCCAAACTTGGTCGAATTTTCTTATGATTAATAAAAGCTAAGTTCTTTTACTTTTGTAATGTTTTATATGTGTATTTAATAGATTTTATATATCTGTTATTTATATGGTCTAATGCTAGTTATAAGCATGGTTATGGGACTGGTTCATGTCATGGTTATTTCCTATATTTACTTGTAATTGTTAAATGGATGGATGCAAGACTTAATTCATGATATAATAGTCCAATGGAGAAGGAGTTGATCCTTCTAGTTATGTTTCATAAGTTCTTTCAGTCATTTATTCTCTGTCTTGTATCCTAGACCTGTAGGTTGCATTGATTCCAAGTGTTTGACAGAATGTTAGTCCCGGTTAGGGATGCTCAGGCCTAGTCTTGAGGTTGATTTTGATTTATTAACATTATTATCATTTCTTTGATGGATTCTGAAGGTTGTAGTAAGTTTTGGGAAGAGGCCGGGATTCTGGGCTAGAAAAGTGGCTCAAATCTCTGGGTTGTTGGCACAGGTATGCTGAGAAAAGTCCACATTCACTGGCACAGAGACCTATGCGAGCGAATTTGACTTGCTTGTCATTGTCTTGCCTATATAATGAGAGTGAGTATGGGTTAAAAGGCTTAAATCATTAGTGGGACTCAAGGACAGGTTGTCTGAGTGGCTAACATGCCTCTTGAGGGTGTTTTTCTGCTGTGGATGGGTTGCTTGATATCTTCTTTCAATTCCATTTCCTTAAGGTCACCTAGGAGATTGAATACCTTAGTAACCTCTCTCATCACATGTTTTCCCGACTAGCTAGTGGCTTGGGTGGACTTGCGAGGAGGGGGTGTTACAGATTGGTATAAGAGAGCGGCTGCGCTCTCCTTGGGTGAAGGTGCTTGGTCATGCATGCATGTCAGTTGCATGTGTGTCTCTTACACTTGCATTACATGTGCTTATTGCATTGCATCATGTTGATCATGATTGTAACGAGGTTGTCATGAGGAGCTTGATGTGAATTTGTGGATGCATTATCAAAATTTTATGAATAGTTACATATGGTTATATGTCGCTTGACTACATCCTTGTATGTCAGGTTCGTTCTTGAATTTTTCGATTACATGTATTAGTATTGTAGTTTGATTATAATAATTATCACTTTTTCTCGACTACATGTGTTCATACGTATCTGTAGTTTATTAGGCATTGCTTATGTATGTTGATAGTTGCATGTGGCAATGTGTGCAATGGAGTAATGGTTGTTGTCATGCATGAGGTCACAACATGCATTGTTGATATGGACTTGCATGATGACTGGAGCCTATCTATAATGGAGTTTAAGCATTGATACACTTATTTGATATATGTCTATATGATGTTATGATTATATTATATATGTATCACATTGGTTTGATGATCTTGCAGACAAGGTATCCTCCCTGAATTATGCTAAGGCACATTGGTTTATTGTGATTTAGTTTAGCTGACATAGTATGTGTTGCAAGAAAGATATGAGATGTCTAGCAAGGTGGTAGACTACATAGAAAATCCCTATGCATTAGATGGGCAGTGTGGTGTGAGGCACTCTTCTGACCTGGCAGATACATTGAGAAGCCAAAAGGAATAAATAAGGAGTTGCAAAGTAGATAATGAAAAAATCATGCAGGCACAAGAGGAACAAGTAAAGGCGAATGCGATACTACTTCAGAGTTTGTCATATTTGTAGTGACAAGGACCACTTCGTATCAACCATGGACATGAGGATAGGACTAATAAGGCATATGCCAGTAGGTTTCCTAGTAGACACAGGTTGGATAGATCTAACACGATCAGAGATGCCAGACTGTTAGACACTCTAGATAAGAGAGGTGATCAACATAGGTACTATTCTAGTTTTGGTTTTGATATACGTCATGATCGTCATCATCATCATCCTTACAGGAGGAGTGATAGGGGATACTTTCCTAATGAGTCTAAGAAGGAAAATCCACCTACCTTTGATGGATAGATGAATAATCACAAGATGCAGAAGCATCGTTGCTTGGTGTGAAGAAATTCTTCCGATTGCAGGATTATTCTTAAAGCATGAAAACAAATATAGCCACTTTCAGTCTCATAGGTAAAGTGGATATTTGGTGGGAAGACATGAAGAATTTCAAAGTTATAAATGAGGAGGATTTGACTTGGCATGCATTTGAAAGGCTCTTCAAGAAGAAATATTTGTCTAAGAGGTACTATTATGATAGAACTAAGGAGTTTTATGATTTGCGGATGGGTTCTGAGTATACTATCGGATTTTTGGAGTTGTTGAGATATGTGCCTTACCTCAGGGAGGAGAAGGCCAAGGTTAAGAGATTCATCAATGGACTGCCAGTTTCATACAGAGACTAGATTGAGTTCAATGAGTGTAGATCGTTGAAGGAGGCCATCCGAAAGTTGAAGCATTTTTATGAGCAGTCGAAGTGAAAAGTTGAGCCCAAGCATGACTTGGAAAGAAATGAGAAAGCTAAAGGAAAATCGCCATCAAATAGAGGAAGACCTCAAGATGCAAGTGAGAAAGAAAATGGAGTTCCTTACAAGAGATTCAATACAATTGAGAAAGGATGTGGAGAGAAGCAAGCTAGAGGCGATGGTATGGAGCCATTGTAGTGTTGGATATGTGGTCAAGATCATCGTAAGAGGGATTGTCCATAATATCATAGTGGTGGTAGACCCAAGATCTAGAGTGCTCAAGAGGCACATACCATTGGTGATGTTGGTCATAGCATTCTTTGGATCTATGTAGTTGTGGACAACAGGTAGGCGGATCATCAGGCATCGATAATTGAGATGGATAGTAAGCTTTGTGATCAAATTGTTTCTATTTTGATTGATCCTGGATCTAACTATAGTTATATTAATGCCGCCCTGGTGGATAGTTGTGGTTTGAGAAAAGAAGTGCATGCAGAATCTTGGTTGGTACAATTGGCTATAGGTATGACGAAGAGAGTTCACCATTGGGTGAGAGATTGTGCATTTGAGTTAAATGGTATGTCTACAACAACACATTTGAATGTATTGCCATTGGGTTCATATAGTATGGTTTTGGGTATGGATTGGCTATACCTTCATAGAACCAAATTAAATTGCTTCGACAAGCCCATTGAGTGTGTGGATGATAGCGGGGAAAAGAGGACTTTACAAGGGAAGAAGAATCTTACATCAATGGGGATGGTCACCACTATGCAAGCTAAGCATAGTTGCAGAAAAGGTTGTGTGATGTTTGCAATACACATTTCAAGTGGTAATGTTAAGGAGGTTGAGGATGCATATGTGTTAAGCAGATACCCATTTTTGCAGCAGTTTCATGATGTATTTCCCGAGGAAATTATAGAGTTTCCACCTCACAAGTAGGTAGACTTTTCTATTGATTTGGTTCCAGAGGAAGTCCCAACATCAAAAGCACCTTACATGACGAGCACACTAGAGTTGATTGAGTTAAAGCTGCAGCTAAAGGAAATGTTGGATAAGGGGTACATTAGGTCGATTGTATTTCCTTGGGTTACACCAGTTTTGTACATGAAGAAGAAATATGGAACTCTTAGATTATGCATCGACTACAGGAAACTAAACAATGTAACAATCAAGAATAGGTACCCTTTGCTAAGGATTGATGATTTGTTTGATCAATTGAAGGGAGTAGCAGTGTTCTCTAAGATTGACTTGAGATCGGGATACCATCAAGTACGCATCAAGGAAAAGGATATCTTCAAGACTGTGCTTAGGACCAAGTATGGGCATTATGAGTTTGTTGTTGTTCCAATTGGTTTGGCTAATGCTCCAACTACATTTATGTGTTTGATGAATAGTGTGTTGCATCCTTATTTGGACAAGTTTGTTATTGTATTCATTGATGACATACTGGTATATTCTAAGAATGAGGAAGAACATGTCGAATATTTAGCAACAATGTTGAGATTGCTAAGAGAGAATCAGTTATATGCTAAACTTAGCAATTGCATCTTCTTTCATACTAAGGTACATTACTTGGGGCATGTTATCTCAAAGGATGGCATAGTAGTGGATCCAGAAAAGATAAGGGCTATTATGGAGTGGACAACTCCTAAGAATGTGGATGAGGTGAGATCATTTATAGGATTGGCTGGTTACTACAAGTGGCTCATCAGGAACTTCTCATGCATTTCATATCCTATCACATCATTGCAGTGGAAAGGTAAGAAGTTAGAATGGAAAGAAGAATGTAAGGCTAGTTTTGATCAATTTACGCAGTTGTTAACACATGCACTAGTGCTAAATATTGTGGATCCAGACAAGGAGTTTGCAGTGTGTACAGAGGCATGCAAGAGAGGACTTGGTGGAGTTCTCATGCAAGAAGGACAGGTAGTGTGCTATGAGTCACAAAAATTGTATGAGAACAAGTAGAACTATCCAACACACAATCTTGAGCTAGCAACGATTATACATGCATTGAATATGTGGAGGCACTATCTTCTTGTCAGGAGGTTTACATTGATGAGAGATTACAGTGGGTTGAGATATTTGTTTGATCAGCCGAATCAGAATGGCAGGCAAGCTAGATGGTTAGCTACCCTTAGTGAGTTCGACTTTGAGATCAAATACATCAAAGGGAAGGAGAATCGGGTTGCAGATGCTTTTAGCAGGAAGGTATAGGTAAATCATATAGCAACTATGAGCTCTTATGGGACAGAGTTACAAGATAGAATCTTACATGTAGGACAACAAGATGAAAAATACATGGAGATTATACACAGGTTACAATAGAGCACAGGTACAGGTACAAGTACAGGTGTAGGTACAGGTGATTGGGTTGTAGAATATCGTCTCACGAAAGATGGTTTGGTGATATTTAGAGACAAGATCTATGTGTCAAATTGCAGTGAGCTCAAGAATCTTATATTGAGGGAAGTTCACGCCAAGACATACTCAGTTCATCTAGGACATGAGAATATGTTGATGGTGGTAAATAAGTCCTACTATTGACCGACTCTGAAGAGGGAAGTGGCAGAGTTCATGGCTAGATGTTTAGATTGTCAGCATGTCAAGGTAGAATGTAAGCATTTAGGTGGTTTACTATATCTTATAGCGATTCCAAAATGAAAATGGGAAATCATTTCCATGGATTTCATCACAGGTATTCCGAGGATAGTAAAGCATCATAACTCTATTATGGTCATGGTTGACAGATTGAGCAAGGTAGCTCACTTCATTATGGCAAAGACTACATATTCAGCTAGTGAGTTAGCACAGGTGTTCATCAGAGAGATAGTGAGACTGCACGGTGTTCCAAAGAATATTATGTCGGACAAGGTTGCAAAGTTCACTTCCAAGTTTTGGAAGGAGCTATTTGCAAGTTTGGGTACAGAGTTGGCCTTCAGTACAACTTATCATCCGCAGACAAATGGACAGATAGAGAGGGTCATCAGGATCTTAGAGGATATGCTGAGGATGTACGTGATGCACCAATAGAGGAAATGGGAGGAGTATCTTCCATTGGTTGAGTTTATGGACAAAAATGGTTATTAGGAGTAATTGAGGATGAGTCCTTTCAAGGCATTGTATGGATGGATTTGTAATGCTCCAATTAGCTCGAGTGATCCAATGAACAGGGTACTTATTGGACTAGACATGGGGTAGGAAATGAAGGTTATAAATAAGAATCTAAAGGTAGTGCAGGATAGATAGAAGAGTTATGGATCTGCATAGGGTGTTTAAGGAGTTTCAAGTTGAGGAGCATGTGTATTTGTGCATGAAGCCCAGAAAATATCTTTGAGGATTAGTTCATGTGCCAAGTTGGCACCACAATATTGTGAGCCTTTTGAGATCATTGAGAGGATTGGACCAGTGGCATATTGACTTGCACTGCCTCCAATGGTGAAAGTCCATGATGATTTCCATATTTAATTTCTTAAGAAGTATATAAAGGATGTTGATCATGTTATTTATAAGTTTGTATTGCAAGTGGAGCAAGAACAAGAGTTCCAGCCAAAGCCTCAATGCATATTGCAGCGGAAACATATCATGCTCGAGAACAGAGCCATTGAGCAAGTTAAAGTGAAGTGGAAGCACTTTGGGCCTGAAGAAGCTACATGGGAGATGGTGGATCAGATGTGGGCCCTGTATCCTTCATTGTTTTCCAATTGAGGCAAAGAATTTTTGGTTTGATGTTGGTATATGTTTGGAATATGTCTTGCTGATGTTTTGGTATATGTATGTATATGTATATAGATGTAAATACTGCCACGAGCTAAGTTATAAAGCTCCAACAAGTGGTATGGGAGTCATATTATTATGGTTGTTATATTGTCATGTTGTCATGATGTTTTTCTTATGAGTAGGCATTTCATTGTAAATACTGCATTAAGCTAAGTTTTAAAGATCCATGGGCAGTATGTTTTCTTTTCAACGATTGTTATGAGGTCTTGGTGTGGTTTAACACTAAGGATGGTGTTACCCGGGGGGGGGGGTTGTAACAACCTTGGTGAAAATTTCATGTAATAAAAGTTAATAAAGGCAAACTAAGACCACGGTTAAGGGATACTTATTCCAAGCTGAATTTTGGGCAAAGATATCCTAGTGGGCATCACTGGATGTGTGTTTTGGCTAAGGAAATTTGGAAAAGGCTAAGCAAAGACATTAAAAGGTAAAAATGTATTTTTGGCACATTTATTTATGAAAATAAAGGAAATTAGGAGAAAAGTAAGGTGAAAGGTCACAGGTTGCATGTGAGGAGGAAAATGAAGGAAAATAATAAAAAATGAAGAAACTAGAGGCCTCATTCATAAAAAGGCTTATGATGACCAGTTCATGGCTTGTGTCAGTTCAAAATTTAGTCAATTAAAGTTTGAAGCTCTCTCATTATTCTCTCTCTCTCTCGCTCTTGGTCACTTAAGATTTTCTTGGAGCACTCTAGCTTTGGAGCAAAAAAGGAAAAGCAAGCAAAGGGAAAGGAAGAAAAGCAAGGATCAAGGAAGAAGAGCAGGATTAAGCAACTTCAGCAGGAATACCTATAGGTAACCTTTTTCATGTGTGATTTCCTAGCTGGTTTGGACATGCATGGATTTGCATGTTGGTGTATGGTTCTCTTGTTGTCGGTGGCATGGTTTCACCGGGCTATGACAATGGTTTTCAGCCTAGCCTTGCCTTTTTTTGGATTCCATGTTGTTGGGATGTTTATTTCAGTTTTGAGTTTTGGTTCGTTGGATGGATTTTGGAATCTGGGGCGAACGTGGTCTCAAGGTTGATTCCCAAAGGCCTAGGAATCCCTTGACCAGTTTTGGAAGGATACATGGTAAAGCATGAGGGAGAAGTCTCAGTTTAGGGCATAGTGATTTGGGTTTGGATTGTGGTAAAGCCTGAGAGATTGGTCTTGGTTTAGGGCCTAATGATCTAGGATTGGATTGCAGTAAAGCCTGAGAGACAAGGAGATGAAAAATTCCTCAAGGATAGTGATGGATTTTAGGTGGTTTAACCTCTAGATTCCCTTGGTTTTCTTGGATTGGTTGTTCTATGAGATCCCACATTCATGCTTGGAATATAGCATGGGGGTGACTAACTGAAAGAGAGATTTGGTTCAGCCATGTCTATGGTCGGGTGGTACGTGGAAATCCCGAACTTGGTTAGATTTTCCTATGATTAATAAAAGCTAAGTTCTCTTACTTTTGTACTTGTTTATATGTGGATTTAATAGCTGTCATATCTCTAATATTTATATGGTTTAATGCTAGTTATAAGCATAGTTATGTGACTGGTTCATGTCATGGTTATTTCCTCTATTTACTTGTAACTGTTAAATGGATGGATGCAAGACCTAATTGATGATATAATAGTCCAATGGAGAAGGAGGTGAACCTTATGGTCATGTTTCATAATTTATTTCAGTCATTTATGCTCCGCCTTGTATCCTAGACCTGTAGGTTTCATTGATGCCAAGTGTTTGAAAAAATGTCAGTCCCAGTTGGGGATGCTTAGGCCTAGTACTGAGGTTGATTTTTTTATTTATCAGCATTATTATCATGGATTTGATGGATTTTGAAGGTTGTAGCAAGTTCTGGGCAGAGGCCGAGATTCTGGGCTAGAAAAGTGGCTCAAATCTTGGGTTCGTTGGCACAGGTCTACTGAGAAAAGTCCACAATCATTGGCACATTGGCCTATGAAAGTGACTTTGAGTTGTTGGTCGTTGTCTTGCCTATAACATGAGAGTGACTATGGGTTAAAAGGATTAAATCATTAGTGGGACTCAGGGACAGGTTGTATGAGTCGCTGACATGTCTCCTGAGGGTGCTTTGCTGATGTGGATGGGTTTGTTTGATATGTTTTGTCGATTCCATTTTCTTAAGGTCACCTAGGAGATTGAATCCTTTAGTAACCTCTATCATCACATGTTTTCTCAACTGGCTGGTTTCTTGGGTGGAACTGGGAAGAGGGGTTGTTACACTCCTCTTAATAAAAAGGAAAAGGACCAAAAACATGATTTGTAGGTTGCAACCATAAAGATCGCGGAGGAGGAATTTTCCATGATTACCCAAATACCTCCAGGGAAGAGGTGGGGTGATCTAGTACTGTAGTTTGAAAGAACCACAGATGGGAAGGATCCTTGAGGAGTTCTCCTCTTGGATCAAGACCTTGCTATGAGAGCCCAAACTCAACAGTAGCATGATGGACCAGTGTTAGGTGGTGCAGTCAGGTGCCAGAGTGACAGATGTAGTGGCTAGTAGTAGTTAGATACTCAATAACACAGAGCTAGTGTTGGCAGCAGTGCAGTTGACACAGAGCAGAGTCAGCAACATCGTAGAGACTTCAATGGAAGTGTAGAGGCTAGAAGTAGTGAGAAATTGGACGATGGATGCATCATACATAACATAGTTGGTTAAGTATTTTGGATGTTTTTTCGTTGCAGTTGTTGTAGAAAGCAACAAAAATATTTGGAGTAGAGTTGCAGTGAAAATGCAGTTGGCAGAAACATGCAGAGTCAACAATAACAAAGATGAAATAGTTTTGGAGTAGTTAGTGGGCAGTGATGTTAGACATTAGAAGCGTAGAGGGAGATGTTACAAATTCAAGGTGATGCTTCAACAGTTTGCATTACTAGATCACATTCCTCGCTAAGAGGGAGTGTTGATTTATGGTAGCATCAAATGTGCTCTAAGCCTCAAAATTTGTAGGGAGGCTAGGACACATGTATTCCAGAATACCAAAAAATCGTTTTGGGAAATCCCAACTGAAGATAGTTTTATTAAAATAATTAATTAATTTTAATGGATACCTAAGTCTAAACTTAGGAAATTAAAATAATTAAAGGGTTTTAATTAAACTGGGGGTGAAACTTCTAGAAGAAGAAGAGGATTAAGTCAAAATGATCTGAGCCATTGGTTAGAATCTATTCTAGGTCGTTGATTGATCAAAGAGAGGATTATAGGAAGAGGCTTAATGGGCATTTGGAAGACACATCAAGTGAGAGATAGAATATCGATTTTCTCAAGAGAGCAGCGTAGTAGTTGACAGATAGGTCATTGAGGAGATTTATTGTAGTGAGGGGCAAGGATAGTTTTTCGGTTGGAGAGTTTCATGGTCTGGGGATACATTGTAGAGGAGGCAGAGAGAGATCCAGAAGGAGCAATGTAGAGGCACGTTGGGTAGTGTAAATCCATGCTGAGGCAACACAGGGCCCTTGAGGATATTCGTGATTTTGCTAAGGATCAGATCAGATTGAGTGTCAGGATCTGGGGTGTGAGACCAGAGGGCCAGAGGATAGAGCATCTAGCCAGAAGGAGTGACACAGTCCCTAGAAGGTGTGACACGGTCCCTAGAAGGTGTGACACAAAGCAGTGCAATGACTATATAGAGGTTGCGCAAAGGAAACTTGGGGCTTGCCATTAAGTGAATGGATCAGGGTCAAATATCTAGTGATAGCATGAGGTATTTCTCACTAATTCTCTGCCAGTCAGATTCTCTATATCAAGTAGATAATAAGGCATCAAAATATTGTATGTGGAAACTACTGCATAATAATACAAACCCTCTGTTGTTGCATTGATTTTCCTGCATTGGGTTTTTCTGGGGAAATTTGTCGAAAAAAACAACGTCACTTATGTGTACTATTTCTTCCTTGCTCAGTTATTGTTTCCACATATTATTGAAGTTATGAAGGTTGCAGTTGTATTTATTTTGATGTTTACCATATAATACTGTAAATAACTTGATTCAGTAGGAGAAATATAATCAGTTGCTGCAGTAGGGATTTGGGTCACCAGATTTTCACACAAAATTGTTAAACACTTCTGACCATATATCCTGAAGAATCACGTGACAATGTTCGCACCTCATCTAGTAGTCAAGTCATTGTCCGTCCAACAAAAATTAATCATATGAAGAGATAAGTGGATGACTTGCGTCCAAGAATATGACTTGGAGTTCAATATTTCTCACATGGTGAAATGATAAGAGTTATCTAAACTGGTCATTGAAGCTGCTAACCAGTTGGACGGGGAATTAGAAGGATAGGATCACGAGATCGAAATGTATGAAAATGACTTCACATTAGCACATGACTCCTCATCTTGGTATACTCATCTGAAACATTACTTGGGACAAGGAACCTTTCCTCCTACCTTGTCCGTGAAATAGAGAAGAGTTGTAAGGCTTAAATTCACATCTTATCAACTGAGACAAGGTAATCTATTTCGTAAACACCACAATGGTTTATTGCTCAAATGTTTAAAATCCAATGAATCCCAACAAGTGTTGAAGGATCTACATGATGGGCCAATAGGTGGCCATTATGTTGGTGATACTACAATGCATAAATTCATGAGGGTTGATTTCTATTGGCCTACGCTTTTTAAGGATGCCCATGCATATGTGCGAAAATTCTCAATTTGTCAGAAATGCGTCGGAAGGGAATCCTGGTCAGCTGCACCATTCTAGTCTATAGTTGTAGAACCTTTTTAGCAGCGGGGACTGGATGTCATTGGAGATATTGTGCCACATTCATCAAAACAACACAGGTACATACTCATAAGCACGAACTAGTTCACAAGTTGGGTGTAAGTTGTTCCCTTATGTCAAATCAATGACTAGGAGGTAATATGTTTCATTAATCATAACATCATAACAAGGTGCAGTGTTCCAACCTCCCTCGCATTTGATAATGCTACTTATTTCTCATCTTTCAAATTGCATGATTTTTCTTGGGAAAATGGTATCATTTTAGAAAATTTAGTTAATTAGTACCCACAAGGAAATGGCTTAGTAGAGTCCACCAACAAGAAACTAATTTCTATTATTAAGAAAACCTTGTTGTCACACCAAAGAAACTGGCACAATGCCTTGACCAACGCCTAGTGGTCTGGCCGTGTCACCCCTTAACAATATCTTGGGACCTCCCCTTATTTCTTGGTGTATGGGAAAGAAATAATTTTGCTACCAAACTTATGCCTACCTTCCCTCTAGTTTTAGAAAGAGTCTCAGGGTACACCCTATCCTACTATACAAAATCGAATTGACAGTTTGATAAAACTTGAGGAGGGGATACAAAAGGCCAGTGAGAAGCTTTTCGTACACCAAAACCGAATCAAGAGATGGTTCAATAAGAAATTTGCAGGAAGTAATGAATCTAACATAGGCGATCTAGTTCTAAAATGGAATAAAGGCCATGAGGACAAAGGAAAGCACACTAAATTTCAAGCCTTGTGGATTGGACCTTTTCAAGTTAAATATAAAATTGGCCAGTACACCTAACATTTGTAGAACTTGGAGGGAAGGGCCAAGCCCCTTCCCGTGAATGGCCATGACCTTAAGTTTTACTTCACCTAGGAGCTCTCATAGCTGCTTCCCTTTCCCTGTAACATATTTTTCTTTTATGTTTCCTTGTCATTTGTACACTTAGCTCCTAGTCGCATTCTAACGTTTTTCATTTCATCCCTACATCTAATTATGTTTTCCTTTATATCATTTCGGTCATGATAGCTTAGTTCATGAATAATGGTTTTAGCCCAAATCAATAATCCTTGAACATCACTCAAATTGAATTCCCTCCAAAGTTGTGGAAACCCCTACGCTAATGGATGAATTGTACTCTTGTCTATACTCGCTCCTAACTATCTATAAAGTTGCAACATGGGTGAGATATGGAGACCAAACTTGGTGGGGAACTCTGATTATCCAAGCCCCCCTATCTTTAACGGTAAGACCCTCACTCTTGACTTGGTTGTATAGTTTGGAAAATTGGTTCATACCCACTGACTTGAAAAGGGGAAAGGAAAACCATAATTGGTAACACACATTTTAGGAAAATAAGAAATTCTTTGAAAAACAAGAAATAACCTCTCTTGCACATAAAATAAGTCAAGATCCCTCCTCCTCCTTGGAAAAATGAATGCCTAATAAATAAATTCCAATGATCATATAAGAAATAAAGTTAAATAAAGGGTAAATGATTGAGAAAGGCATCCTCTACAGAGAGGTCATGCAACGACTTTGTTGGGGTACTTTCCAGACTCCCTGGTAGGGAAGAAACATTTTTTTATTTCTAGGGAGTGACTCCGTCGGGGTACTATCCAGGCTCACTTATAGTAGAGAAACACTAAAGATATATAATTACAATACCAACCCATTTACAACCCGTATATCATTATCTTGACCCCTATTTCGAGTCATTGGGAACATTCTTTGTTTGTGTGTTTGATAAGCGAAGTAAAAGCAGTGAGGTACTCACTCATTGTTCATTTTTTTAGCTAATTGGAGTGCTAAATATAGAAGAGATTGGTGACTGAGTAGGCGTGTGACTCCTCTCTCTAGGTAGGAATATTTTCACATCCCTTGTAATCATTCTTCCCACCATGTGTCTAATTCTGCCCCTGAAATATGCATATTTCCCCCCAGGTAGTATTTAACTTCCCCTTTGGGCCATTTCCAAGCCATTCTTCCCTAAAACCCTCCAAAAACTTTACCCGTTCGCTTAGTATCCCATTTGTCAAGCACTAAGCCCAATCTATAGCACATCTCCCTTTCTCTCAGTCGCCTTTGTTTCCCAAGTCCTCGTGAGGTTGAATTTTCATTCGACCACCAAATGAACTAAGTCATGCTTCAAAAAAAATGATAGGGAAAAAACTGTGACCCCGCGACCTATCTTAACATGTGACCTTGCGAATGCACCTATCTTGTGACCTTGTGACTGCACCTATCCTACGACCTAGCGACCTCTACCTCTATTTAGTAGTCTAGTCGCCAAATCGTTATTTTATTTTTCTTACCTTAGGTTTCACAACCCCTATATCTATGTGACCTGCAACCTATCCTTCAGATCAAGTTCTCATTGTATCCCTCATATTTAGAAGCTCGGTTTATGGTCACTGCTCTGATTAATATTATTTATGTTGTCATTCTCATCTTGGGACTGCTTGTTTGAAATGCTAGGTGACATTAATCTAGACTATATATAAATAACATCTTTCTATGGAGAGATGGAACCTCTAGTGTTCAAGTCTTCTCGCAAAAGTGTCGAGAGAAACATCCAAGAAGTTCCTGAAGGACTGCCACCACCAATCTACCAGGACACGATATGCAACATTAACAAGACCACCAATCTCTCATGGTTCGAAATATTCTCTGAATTTTCTAAGAAAAACATTCCCCAAGATCAGAAGGACTTCAAAGTATATATTAATATCAAGAGGTCCTAGCTGAACAAAGTAACCATGCATCTACCAGTATCCCCATGCGCAAAATCCATTGACTGGATACTAAAAAATACAAATATAGAATGATGGGTTATAAGGAGCCACACAAGTGAAGCTTTCACTTATTTTACTGTTGCAAACATTGCTATCCACTACAAGCTACCAAAGAAAGAGGATATCTTCAACACTAGATGGATGTTAGATTTCCAGATCTCAACTAAAGATATCCTAAAATCATGGTGGCAAGAACTCTTTAAATTCCAGGTCAAGACTGATAATATCTATAGAACTTATGGCAACAATGATGAACCGTTTATATGACCAATCGTATTCTCCTATCTACGGGGTGAGCCTCATCTCACGCCCTGTTCTTGCCTTATGTTTACCCATTTTTCTGACTATGCGGTGTCCATCTGGGACATTCTCTTTGCTAGAACATCTGTTTATTAACTCTTGTAGGCCTTTCACATCTTTTCTATCATGAAACAGTTTCATGCAGGTCTCCAAGAACATGGTAAGGACATAGGGATCAACCTTTGTAGGCACGCTAGTTTCTTTCACTTTGTTTTGGCTTCCTGAGGTGGAGGCCTTAGTGAAACTCTTCTTGACTTCCATAAAATATTCCTTAGCACGCTCTAGATCAAAACCAACCTCCTTTTCTAGGGTCTTGCAAACCCATCCATCCTCTTTAGGCTATTTTCCTTTATCATCGTCAGTCATTATTCCGCTCATTCACATTTTGATCTTCCTTGTGGGGCTCAGCTCTCATCATTTTTAAGTTCTGCGTAGGTTGCTGAGGCTGCATCTTCTTCTCTCGCATCTTAGATATCATCACTGGGAATTATTCTATAGTGTGGTCAAACTAGCTACAATATTGACATGATGGGTGAGTCTGATTCTAACACTCCCATGCATAGTGCCCTAGCATTCCACGGTTATAGAAAATAACATGTCCGCAACCTCTACCAGGTCATCCTCATCCACGGCTTCGTCCTCTTCCTTGATAACCTCCATACGCTCCTCTGACGCCCTGATATGGAGGTCGAGTCTCTGCTTGCATTTCGCACATAGTTGTTCTTTCCATCATCAATTCATAGCTGCAATAATGGCGCTCATCGTGGCCGACAAATTTACAAAAGCCACTGAACAACTGTTGTGGTGTCTGAATGAACTTTTGAAGCAGATGACAATTATCTGTTGCATTTTTTCCAACAACCTGACAAATAGCGCACCATAACGTAGCCCCCATGCTTGGCCCTGCTGGGGCTTCTGGCTTCAGGGGGATTGGTCCCCTCCTATAATATAATTCATGAATATAGGACAATGGTATTTATTGTGTCCCTAACTCTTACACTTCAGACACCAGAATTTCGTGCACACCTATGGTTTAGTCTCCTTGTCTTTCTTCAAACTCTGCAATTCCAAGTAGAGGCTCTGTAACTAGGAGTGAATCTATTGTACCCCCAATGTCACACCCTGAATGGGCATCACATGCACTCTCATCGTGATTTCCAGGGCTTCTGCCTGAGTTCCTATCTTATGTTGTGACAAGGCAATTCTCAGATGGGGTAGAAGTGACGTTATAAACCATTCGTGATGCTGACCACCTGTGAGCTGCATTTTCGCTTCTTGAATCACACATTTCAACCTTTGATATAATTCCCAAGGTGTCTCATCAACCCTCATCATGATTTCCTTAAATCCAACTACTGAATGTGATTCAAACTTACGCTTGCTAAACTCCTTGTTCAACGACGCCTTAGTATCTTCTAGTGATGTAAGAGGTTGATCAGAACAAAACTTAATATACCAAGTCAGCGTGCGATCCTACAGAGTGGTAACCAACTATGCCTTCTTTATGTTGTCATCAGTAATCCACTGCGCTATCCACATAACATCTGCAACAAACCAAAACTGTTCCTTTGAAAATTGGTAGCCTCATCGTGCTTGCCATGGCGGATGGTGGTGTTGGAGGTGGAGGTGTGGTCGAAGGTGTATGCGGCAAAGGTGGAGGCAGAGGTCAAGTGGATGGGTGATGTATTCAAGGAAACCCCTGAGTGATTAACTGAACAACACTTCGCGGCGGAGTTCGTTCCGCCCTTTCTTTGTCACTCACAGGGGGTCCAATCAAAGGACTATACTCTGGTCTTGATCCTTCACGATTTCTAAATATTCGTCCACTTCACGTAGATCTGAATATCAAGGCAATGGCATAACCAAATTTTCACACAACAACATCTTAATCCAGGTATTCAAATATCTTAAGTACTTATCTCGTAGTCCCTTCAAAAATATCTGCTCTACTTTGTTGTAGCTGACTGAGGTACCAACTGCAAATTTTGTAACAAATCCTCTTATAATTCGATCGAGCCAGTGATCAACAACCCACCTGAACTTATCTTCAGAAGCTTCGAGTCATCACACTAGCTCTGGAGTCCACACTATTGGACTATCAAGCTTCCGCCTGCCTTAGCCGTCTGCCAACTTAGCTAACCACTCGTATAATTCGATCGGGAAGGTGTAGAAGAAAATTTCATGAATTTCCGTATACAAATATCTATCCAACCATTGTTCCTTTGACAAGCACAAATTCATGTTTTCCTGCACCGCGAATTTGTGAATCTTTCTGTCCAACCACTTTTCAATTTCCTTCTTGGTCGGATTCCAGTGATGCGACATCACACATCTCCTTAAGCAGATATTGGTCCCAACAACGGAAACATTTGTTGGCTTAGAGGGTCCTAACCCAGGTTCAAAGTTAGTTGCGCCAACCAACAAAACCCTACACTACTGGCCCCTTCGGCAACAACCCATGTAGCGTAGGCTACGATCTCACCCGAAGCAGTATAGGGGGATGTTGGAACCAATTTTCTGCATCCAGAGATCAGTGTGATGTATTTTAGTGCCCTAGACCTACCTTCATGCAAATCTATAAGCCCTTAGGGCTCGGTACTGGGCTCTGTTAAAACAACCTTCGAACATTCATGAAGGTCCACAATCGATCTTTGTGGACCCTTAACAGTCTATCAGCCACTTATGTGAACTAGAAAACAACCCTAGATCAAAGCTCGTGCAGATCTACTTTAAGTATTTAATAAATATAACATATTTTATCCCAATCTTCATGAAAGTACCTAACATGAATTGCATACATTTATTAAGACTTATTCAAGTGAATCACACATCATTAGACCAATATTTCATAAACACATTATCCATCCACATCATATATTGTAAACATAAGTAAAAAAAAATAAACAAATATGCATAGGAATTCTTCAATAATCTTCTTTATTGATCTTCAGTTTAGGTTCACAGACTCAAAACTACCCTACGCACTCAGCTGTAGGGGTCCAGGCACTCAGCTGCAGACTCTACCTAGGCCTATGCACACTCAATTGTAGAGCCTTTCTCTCCGAACTGACCCAATTTTATGTGCTGACACTCTAAGACTCCATCTGTTCTTACCCATAGACATCATTCTCCTTATACTCTCTAAGACACACCTATTTATAGCCTTTTGCATACAATCCCATGGTTCGTTGAACATGGGTGGGTCTCAAAGCCAACTCAAACTTTACATACACAAGGGGCTAAAACCCCTTTGACCCCTAGCCATCTACGAATTCTGCATCCACAAACCACAGAGACTTTACATCATTTACAAAAATTACATCAAAACTTGGGTTATCTTAACCCCAAAATTGACCTAGGGGACCCATCCCAACAATAAATAGATTGTAGAACTTCAGGGAAAGCTCTATGCTTTTGAGCAAAGAACGCAAAATAATAAGAGGATAAAAGGAGGGTAGAATAAGAGAACACGTCTCTACGTCTAGCCCACTCCAGTACAAAAGAGTTACTAGCATCCATTGAAGAAGAGGTAGCAACTTTGGAGGAAGCCATGTCTTTAATCTACGAAGAGATGTTAAATTTGCATCAAACAGTATCACCCTTTCGAGTCATACAAGATGAGACCAAGGAGAAGACGACCATGCTCAAACAAGTCACTGTAGCTATCAAAAGCATATGCATGTGGGTTTCCAATATCCAAATGCACCAACAACTCTCCTTGTGAAAGATTGGATAGCTGCAAAAAATGACAAAGTCCAAATTCATATCAAGATCCAATCATGGGGAACATTAGCAAAGGATCCAGATTGAAATCTGGCTTCGTATAAACATTTTCTCAGTGGATTAGAATCGGTGGTTGAGGTACACAAAGTCCCTTCTATCGTAGCAGCCGGGGAAGTGAGGAATCGAGAAGAAGTTCACCAAGAAATCTAGGCATTTCTCAATCCTCTCAAACAAGCCTCTACCGTGGAGAATTTGCAGGTGACAAAATATACAATTACTCAGTGAGTGGTAGAACCAATGAAGATATACACCAAGCTGGTGACTTTATCAAATCAAGTTAGGGTCAAGAAGGACACTTTAATACCATATGCCTTAGAGTGTCTTCACAGATACAGGGAAGAACAACAAAAGGTGGTTAAAGTAGCCACTGAATACAAATCTGTGTACATACCTTGTGCAAGAATTACATGTGAATATTTCATAATTATCTATTGTTAAATTATTAGAATAGAACCATTTTTGTGCATAGTAAGATAAAGACTAGAATATAGTAGAGTCTCATAGGAATATGAAAGGTCATGATGTAGTTCAAGAGTCATAGGTAAACCAAAAATCAACCTTTTCTATAAATATACCCTCATGACACATTGTAAAGGACTTTTAGCTTTAGACTCATTTTGGTGTATATGGTTTTGAGAACTTAATATCTTCTAGTGAATGCAAGTATTAATTTTTTATTTCCACTTATGGATTTGATGGAGATGTTGTATAATCGTGCCATGGATATTCACAGGCTAATGAATTAAAAGTTCCTATGATCTCTGGCATACTATCTCTTCATGTGTCTTCACGCATTGTGGGTTTTCTATGGTATATGATATGCTTACCTTATGCTTATGCTGGTAAACTATTTTATTGATGTTGGAATTATATCATTGTGGACTGTGTGCTCACCTATGGTTTATATGGTTAACAATCATGAACTTATTCGTGATTGGGAAATTTATCTCTTATGTATGTGTGGATCTAATTTGAAGTCTTGCTAACAATGTTTTTCTTGTGATTGATGTTTTGAATTTATGTTGTTTATATTCATGAAATCCATTCTATTGGGTGTTCATAATGGATTTACTTTCATTTGTTGAAGTTCCATTCATTCGCTCTTAAGTGACACTTTCTATGTCCAAGGTGAACCTTAACAAATGAGATGGAAGTCGGGCCTACATATCGTATGAGACTCCTAGACCAAAGGGTGTAGAGTCTGATTGGGATTCTACACCGGGGAGATCCCCTAGCCGCTGGTGATACATTCCATCCTGTCAACATGTTGATACAAAACATTTCCATGTTATGTTGTCAAAATATCACTACTAGTTGTCGTACGCAAGTGTGAAACAAATACAATGTTAAATAATGGAAAAAATTCTCCCTCAAGAGGCATGATATTTAACATAGTGTGATAGCCATATAGGGTTAAAGTTGTTACATCCTCAACTCTCAATTAATAACAAGGTTCTAGACATTGTAGAATCTTCTTTAACATACAATCAACCAATCAACCAAATTTACTCCAAACAACTAAAACAAATCAAATGTAAATAAACATTTGACATTGATCGACATAAATATGAGAAAAGATTGTGAATTTATAATGATGACTTTTCCAACTACCTTGCTAACATTTTGATGGTGCTCAATTTATAGAGACTCCAATAATATGATTTTATTCATCAATATTGATTTATAAATTATTGAGTATTCACTTCAAATCATTTATTATATTACAATATTTTAAAATTTGAAATCTGACACTATTTTTCTAATTATAGATTAATTATTATTAGTTTTTTATTTGAGTTTATTAAATATTTGAATTAAATGAAAGAAACGAGAAAAATAACAAGTCATCTATATTTATTTATAAGATATATTTCAAGAAGCTTAATTTGAGAGAAAATTTAGCTACAAGGTTAGCCTTATGCTATGCTCTCTTTTCAACAATTATGGAAACGAATATACAAAGAAAGGGGCACTCATTATGGAGTTTCTTTTGACATTGTTGATTATATAGTTCCTGCAAAATATTTCCTTGTGATGGTCCCAAACATACTCAATTGTGAAACAAATACAATGTTAAATACTAGAAAAATTTCTCCTCCAAGAGGTGTGGTATTTAACATCGCTTGATAGTCATCTAAGGTTAAGGTTTTTACATCCTCAACCCTCAATTAGAAATAAGGTTCGGGACATTGTAGAATCTTCTTGACACATACATACATGACTAAGCAACACATGTCATCAATAGGGGAAGACATGGTATACAATCATCCCTTGGTGGTTCATAAGGCATGGCAACATAATTACTATTAATGCTTTAAAATGACCGCAAAAGATTCCAAATTCTAGTTTTCCAAAGTGAGATATACCACTAAAATTGACCTCACAAATCAATTCCTCTAACATTTTACCAAAAAATTAGTAAAATAAATAACAATTTTTTAAAATTAAATGATATCAATCAATAAAATAAAATAAATCCACAAAATAACAACATTATGTATCAATTTAATATGGTAGAAGAAATGTTTTAAAAAAACTTGGAAACATATATATACATAATGTTTTGAAGCTCAGAACATATATTTTAATTAAATTATTGCACAAAATTTGTTTAAATAATTTCACATTTTTTTCAATTATGGAAATCCATATACAAAGAAAGAGGGACACTCGTTATGGAGTTTCTTTTGACACTATGGACTATATGTTCTCTTCCTACTATGTTATGCTCTCAAAATATCATTGGCAGTTGCTGCACACAACCATTAACAAATACAACACTAAAGAATAGAAAATTTTTTCATCCAAGTAGTCTAGTATTTAACATAGCCTCATAGCCATCTAGAGTTAGAGTTAGCCATTCCTCTAATTTTGTATACTAAAAGAAAAAACAAAATATATAACATTTTTTTTAAATTAAATAACATCTCTAAATAAAAAAATTATATATCTCAACAAAATAATAACATTTTATATCGTAAAACATTCAAATACACACAAATAGTTTTTTAAAACTCCAAACATATATTTTAATTAAATAATTTCACAAAAATCATTTATTTTTAATTTATAATAACCTTTAATAAGGAATTTTTTTTTTTTTTTCATCAGCAAATTTGAAATCGATAACAATCTCATTGCAAATAATTTATAATAATTGAAGTTGTTAAAAATGTTGTTAGTTAAGAAAACAATCTCATTGCAAATAATCTATTATAATTGATGTTGTTAAAAATGTTGCTACTTAATTTCATGAACACAAACCGTATAATTATAAGTTTATAGTTGAAGACAACTATATTAACATGTATTAAAATAAGAATAGTAAATATATATTTCATTAGCATAAAACTTGTACATATAACGATAAGTATCTCAATATATTTGAAACCATTATCCAACTGTGCGACCTATTATTTGTCCACTAGAAAGTATATACTAGCAATTGCACCTTATGTTGCAAAGGAAACATCGTAAGGCATAGAGTGTGGAAGAATAACGACATTTGAATGGACATTGTTGAAAGTAAGGGTGGATGATAATGATTTACAATTGAAATTGTTAGTTATGTGTATTTTGAATAAGGATATTTTGTAAATAATAGTAGTGTGTAGAAGAATAACGACATGTGAATGGACATTGTTGAAAGCAAGGGTGGATGATAATGAGTTATAGTTGAAAGTATTAGTTATGTGTATTTTGAATATGGATATTTTGTAAATAATAGTAGTGTATGGAAGAACCAGAACATGTGAATGGACATTGTTGAAAGCAAGGATGGATGATAATGAGTTATAGTTAATGTCATGCCATAGGTTATCCATTATCCATGTAGTTGTTGTTGTATATGTGAACATGTTTTTGTACATTATTTTAAGGTTTTTTTTCAAGTTTCAGTCTTGAGTCTTCTCAAATTCCCAAACCAATTACTGTGAAGAAAATATATTAACAATGTTGCCATTCCTATGGCAACTATATTAAAGGGACCTATAATAACAGTGTTGCAATTCATATGACAACTATGTTAAAAGGACAGATAAAAATATTATAAATTACTGCAAAGAACTTCTAAAAACAAGATTACACTGGCAACATTCACTAGCATCATTGTTTCTGAGACAAAAAAGATTATGGTGAGGATTGGGTCTGAATTCCACTATTCCATTTTCCTAAAAAGCATAAAAAAACACATTCAAATCATGCTTTAGTTTTAAAGAAATAAAAAAAAATCAAATCCTAAAATGAATTTAATAGTGAAAAGTGAAGAATATTTTACCATTAAATAAGAATTTTTTTTAAGAGTGTAAAAAGATCAAGGTCAAAATGTGTGATTAGACTCAAGATCATTATATTAATTATCCAATATAACATAACTAAATAGAATCCCAAATTAATAAAAGACACTCATGGGAATTCTTTTTAAAAGCTAAAGAGATGCTCATTAGGATTAGATGTATATGATTAGACCATATGAATGCTATTTTATGACATCTGGTGGCTTTGCAACAATTAACACATTTTGTTGATGTATATGATCAAATCATTTGAATCTTATTGAATGACATTTGGTGGCTCTACATTGGGCAAGAATTAAGACATTTCATTTACTTTCCTCGTAGGTTGTCAAGGAAGTTTTGAGATTGTCCTCTATTGTGTCAGGAATTCCTCGAGTTGCTATTAATGACTGCATCCTCAACAGTAATATTTTCCATATCTCTTTAGGAAACTCAGTGGTTATAAAACTACAGAAAGTATGGCCAACAATTAGCTAATAGAAAGTATTCCCAACAATTATCTTATTGTTGCAGAATTCAATAAAACCTGACCTCATTAAGGAAACTCTGTTTTTTACTGTCAACAACATTGATACATACATCTCAAAGAAGTCTCAATATAATATTCTCTATAGGTTTTGGAAACTACTCCTTGGTTATTTCCTTTGACTACCATGATTTTTTCTTGCAAATTATCAATGCATAACTTGATGGTGGATCATTTCCTTCTTTAGGTGAGATAAAATTTGACCTCATTAAGGAAACTATGTTCCTCCATAATTAATTTCACCTAAGAAGATCTTCCAGACTCTCATCTCAAATAATATTGCTCTGGTCTGGCTCAACGTGATTCTTCTCCCACAATCGGGGTGCCAACGTAGCGAAGTGAGGTGGTGATGAGACATGGCCCTCTAGCATGCCCCTATTGTCAATCATTAAAGGATTGTATTGGAGATTTGACTGACCACCCTACATGGCATATCATGTTGAATTTTTTCATGTGGGAGATGTCTCCAGAATCGTTGCAAGGTTTTTCTAAGCCAAGTTCCTTGGAAAGCTTTCTATATATGTTTTGGAAACTACTCCTAACAGACTCACCAATGAAGGCTACACATTGAAATCCTCCATAATTAATTGCAACTAGGAAACTCTTTGAGACACTCATTTCAAAGAATATTTCTCAGTTCTGCCTCAACATGATTCTTCTCCCCCAATCACGGTGCCAACACAGTGAAGTGAGGTGGTGACGAGACATGGCCCTCTAGCATGCCCCTCATGTCAATCATTAAAGGATTTTATTGGATATCTAACCCACCACCCTACATGGCATATCATGTTGAATTTTTCATGTAGGATATGTCTCCAAAATCGCTGCAAGGGTTTTGGTATTTGACTTAATGCAAGCTCTTCTCTTAAATATTCCCTCAAGGGGATTCTGAATTGGTGGTCACAATGCTTCACAAACTATTTTGTGGTTCCTCTCCCATTCAAATTTCCCATAGCTTGTGCATGGAAAATTTTCTAAATTGCTTCCCTAAGCTCTCAAATTCTCGTTGTTATTCCCTCTCATGTTCGATGTTCAGGGAACAAAGTGGATGATGGAGTACAAATACTTTTAAAATACATTTGATAAAACACCCATTACAATTCACACCGTGACTCATGCTTTTGACAATATGGAAGTAATAGAACATTTTTAAAAGTAAAAGTCACTCATTGGACTCTCTCTAGTAGTGACTTTTCAAGTACCGATGACAATCTATTCTCCTTGTATATTGGACAAATTTTGACGGGGAGGCTTCTCCTACATAGATCTCAAAGAAGTCTCAATCTAATATATATTCAGGCAAGAGGCATTTATTTCAGGGCAGACTAGTCATTCTCCGACGAGAGGGGGAAGGGCTCGTTCTTGCAAATTCTCAACGTATAACTTGATAGTGGAGCATTTTCCTTCTATAGGTGAGGTAAAATTTGACCTCATTAAGGAAACTTTTTTTTTTTACTGTCAACAACATTCATACATATATCAGAGTTTTAAAATACAATTTAAAAACCTATAGATTAGAAACAAATTTCATGACCAAATGAAAAATAAAATTTGTGTACACCAACATTGATACATACATCTCAAAGAAGTCTCAATCTAATAAATATTCATGCTTGTTCTTTCAATGGTCTCGAGTCTACAACTATGGATGTCTGATAGAGAGAGTATAGATCAGATTTTTAAAATACAATTTAAAAACCTACAGATTAGAAACCGATTTCATGACCGAATATTTGGTTACTAGATGGTATAGAACTCCAGAATTATTGTTGAATTCATCAGATTATTTGAGAGAGGTTATGATATACCTAAATTCCCTATTGCTTTGAATTTATATTTGGATTCGCATACATGAATACATGCCAAGATATGTGGGCATACAAGTATTGTATTTAAACCAATGGATCTCCTTTCCTTGAGAATGCAAATCTCTAGCTTTAGACTCGATGGGTTAAGTTAGAATGATGGCTTCTATTCCACACTCGCATGAAAGATTTCCCTTCAGTACAAAGTACATATCCTTAAAATGCAATTGACAAAACACCCATTAAAACTCACACCATGATTCATGCTTTTGACAATATGGAAGTAATAGAACATTTTTAAAAGTCAAAGTCACTGGTTCCTCTCCCATTCAAATTTCCCATAGCTAGTGCTTGGAAATATTTCTAAACTGCTTCCCTAATCTCTCAAATTCTTGTTGTTATTCCCTGTCATGTTCGATGTTCATAGAATAATGTGGCTAATAGACTCACCAATGAAGGCTACAAATTGCAATCCTCCATAATTAATTGCACCTAAGAAGATCTTCCAAACTCTCATCTCAAAGGCTATTGCTCTGGTCTGGCTCAACATGATTCTTCTCCCCCAATCAGGGTGCCAACGCAGTGAAGTGAGGTGGTGACCAGAAATGGCACTCTAGCATGCCCCTCATGTCAATCATTAAAGGATTATATTGGAGATCTAACCGACCACCCTACATGGCATATCATGTTGAATTTGTTCATGTGGAGATGTCTCAAGAATCGTTGCAAGGGTTTTCTCAACCAAGTTCCTTGGAAAATTTTCTATATATGTTTTGGAAACTACTCCTGACAGACTCACCAGTGAAGGCTACAAATTGCAATCCTCCACAATTAATTGCACCTAAGAAGCTCTTCCAGACTCTCATCTCAAAGAATATTGCTCTGGCTTGGCTCAACATGATTCTTCTCCCCCAATCAGGGTGCCAATGCAGTGAAGTGAGGTGGTGACCAGAAATGGCGCTCTAGCATGCCCCTCATGTCAATCATTAAATGATTGTATTGGAGATCTAACCGACCACCCTACATGGCATATCATGTTGAATTTGTTCATGTGGGAGATGTCTCCAGAATCGCTGCAAGGGTTTTCTCAGCCAAGGTCCTTGGAAAGCTTTCTATATATGTTTTGGAAACTACTCCTAACAGACTCACCAATGAAGGCTACAAATTAAAATCCTCCATAATTAATTTCACCTAAGAAGCTCTTATAGACTCTCATCTCAAAGAATATTGCTCTGGTCTGCCTCAACATGATTCTTCTCCCCCAATCAGGGTGCAAGCGCAGTGAAGTGAGGTGGTGACCAGACATGGCCCTCTAGCATGCCCCTCATGTCAATCATTAAAAGATTGTATTGGAGATCTAACCCACCACCCTACATGGCATATCATGTTGAATTTGTTCATGTGGGAGATGTCTCCAAAATCACTACAAGGGTTTTGGTCCTCTATTGTGTCATGGATTTCATGAGTTGCTATAAATGATTGCATCCCCAATGGTAATATATTCCATATCTCTCCAGTCAACTCAGTGGTTACAAAATTACAAAAAGTGTGGCCAACAATTAGCTCACTGAAATTATTCTCAACAATTATCTTATTGTTGCACCGTTCAATAAAATTTGACCTCATTAAGGAAACTCTGTTTTTTACTGTCAATAACATTGATACATACATCTCAAAGAAGTCTCAAAATAATATTCTATATAGGTTTTGAAAACTACTCCTTGGTTATTTGCTTTGACTACTATGAATTTTTCTTGCTAATTCTCAATGTATAACTTGATGGTGGAGCATTTTCCTTCTATAGGTGAGATAAAATTTGACCTCGTTAAGGAAACTCTATTCCTCCATAATTAATTGCACCTAAGAAGCTCTTCCAAACTCTCATCTCAAAGAATATTGCTCTGGCCTGGCTCAACATGATTCTTCTCCCCCAATCAGGGTGCCAACACAGTGAAGTGAGGTAGTGATTAGACATGGCCCTCTAGCATGCCCCTCATGTCAACCATTAAAGGATTGTATTGGAGATCTAATCGACCACCCTACATGGCATATCATGTTGAATTTGTTCATGTGGGAGATGTCTCTAGAATCGCTACAAGGATTTTCTAAGCCAAGTTCCTTGGAAAGATTTTTGTATATGTTTTGGAAACTACTCTTGACAGACCTCACCAATGAAGGCTACAAATTGTAATCCTTCATAATTAATTGCACCTAAGAAGCTCTTCTAGATTCTCATCTCAAAGAATATTTCTCTGGTCTACCTCAACATGATTCTTCTCCCCCAATCAGGGTGCCAACACAGTGAAGTGAGGTGGTGACCAAACATGGCCCTCTAGCATGCCCCTCATGTCAATCATTAAAGGATTGTATTGGAGATCTAACCCACCACCCTACATGGCATATCATGTTGAATTTGTTCATGTGGGAGATGTCTCCAGAATCGCTGCAAGGGATTTGGAGTTTGGCTTAATGAAAGCTCTTCTCTTAAATGCCCTCAAGGGGATTCCTAATTGGTGGTCACAATGCTTCAGAAACTATTATGTGGTTCCTCTCCTATTCAAATTTCCCATAGTTGGTGCGTGGAAATTTTTCTAAATTGCTTCCCTAATCTCTCAAATTCTCGTTGTTATTCCCTCTCATGTTCGATGTTTAGGGAACAAAGTGGCTAACAGAGTATAGATCAGAGTTTTAAAATACAATTGACAAAACACCCATTAAAATTCATACCATGATTCATACTTTTGACAATATGGAAGTAATAGAACATTTTTAAAAGTCAAAGCCACTCATTGGACTCTCTCTAGTAGTGACTTTTGAAGTACCTATGACAATCTATTCTCCTAGTATCTTGGGCAAATTTTGATAGGGAGACTTCTCTTATATACATCTCAAAGAAGTCTCAATCTAATATATATTCAAGCAAGAGGCATTTATTTTAGGGTGGACCAGTCATTCTCCGACGAGAGAGGGAAGGGCTCGTTCTTGCAAATTCTCAATGTTTACTTGATGGTGGAGAATTTTCATTCTATAGGTGAGATAAAATTTGACCTCATTAAGGAAACTTTGTTTTTTTATTGTCAACAACATTGATACATACATCTCAAAGAAGTCTCAATCTAATATATATTCAAGCTTGTTCTTTATTAGAGTTTTAAAATACAATTTAAAAACCTATAGATTAGAAATTGATTGCATGACCGAATGAAAAATAAAATTTATGTATACCAGCATTGATACATACATCTGAAAGAAGTCTCAATCTAATATATATGCAAGCTTGTTCTTTCAATGGTCTCGAGTCTACAACTATGGATGTCTGATAGAGAAAGTACAGATCAGAGTTTTAAAATACAATTTAAAAACCTATAGATTAGAAACAGAGTTCATGACCGAAGAAGCTCTTCCACGCTCTCATCTCAAATAATATTGAGATGGTATAGACCTCCAGAATTGCTGTTGAATTCATGAGATTTTTGAAAGAGTTCATGATATACCTAAATAAACTATTGCTTTGAATTTATATTTGGATTCAAATACATGAATACATGCCAAGATATGTGGGCACATAGGTATATTATTTAAATGAATGGCTTTCCTTTCTTTGAGAATGCAACTCTCTAGCTTCAGACTATAATGGAGGATCGAAGGGCAACCAAGGAGATGTGGGTTTAGGGGAGATGTTTTTCTTTCATATTTTGGAGCTCTTCTTCATCTCTATTTTGGATATATTCAAGCAATAGGCGTTTATTTCAGGGCGGACCAGTCATTCTCCGATGAGAGAGGGAATGGTTTGTTCTGCTTATAGAGCAGTGAGCATGAAAGGCATGAAAGGGTTGGCTATTTTGGACATTGAAAATGGTAACAAAATGGAATTATTATCCTTTCAAGAATAAGACCAAGCCTGATAATGATCAGAATGAACAAAACAAAAAGGAGTGGGTTCTGTCATGGCACCCAGGAAGAGAATGGACATTTATTCAATCACTATCCAATCATAGATGACACATGGCATAGAGTAGCATCCTTTTTATGTCAATGTGGTTATGGTGGTAGTTATTAGGTTATGATATACATTCTGGGTTACTGTTCTCATTTCTCATTTCTCATCACATCTGGATGTTAGAGTAGCATCTCAAAGCTGTCCACTGACTAATCCTCCTTCTGGCACTCCTCGTCGTGTTGGCCCTCCTCCCCTGCAGAAAACACGACCCTCCTCCTTCTCCGACACCAAAGAGGAAGGCATTCGCCTGCCCTTGGCAACCCTCCTCATCATTCTGCAGCAAAGGTATTCACCCCCGCTTCCTCTACAGCAAAGGCGGCTATCCGTGCGCACACGACGGACGGGCTGAGTAGGGTAACAGGGTGGGTAGGCTAATGAAAAAGAGAATCAAATAATTTTTTAATTAACTAATTTTATATTAATGTTTTTAATGTTTTTTAATTAAATTGGACAATAGATCATTGTTGAATTGTCTAACAATAAATGTGACGATTAAGATTATAACAAAAAGGGGGAGTTCATTTCAGAGAGAAATACCTTATGGTGTAACAAAAACCCTAAGTAAGTGATCTTAACCACCATCAATGTTGGGTTGCACTTCAACCTTAGTTGAATGCATTTTAACGCACTATTCTTCGACCTTATTTCCCATGACCTTAGTGTTTCACATCATCAATTACCTGAAACTCAATGATGACAGCGACGGAACGGTCATTACGAGAAATGTGTGAAAAGCCCATCGCTGAAAGAATCAACTGTCTGGGCTTGTGGTTCAATTCATTACTTTGTTAAAAATATGAGATCATATCATAGTACCTTGTTTCTTGCTGTTCTCCAGAATAAAAGGATTGAAATAGATCAAACTTTCGCAGGAGGATTTGACCATGGCTGGAAAATAAATGATACAATCACCGCACTTGCACCTTCAAATCACACGATAATACTTCCCTGTGTTATCCTGTCAGCTCCACCACATCTTGAAGGATTATGAACCGATGAAATCCCCATTTATTTTATTGTAGATGAACAAAAGAAAGCAACTTATGTGGATTTACATATTCATCAAATCAATACACACCTTTAGCTTCTTGTACTCGGCAATGGAAAAGCCCGCTCAGTCGACAACCTCTGGTTATTATTTCACGTCCACAGGGATCCATTCCACACGATTGAAAGAGATCAAAGACTACCCAGCCTGAGATCCTCCTCGTACAACAGTGAAGATAAAGACTCGAAAATTAGATTTCATTTCTCCACAAATTAAAGTTCTTGATTCGAATCTCGGTGTAAAAGTCAAACCAAAGAACAGTCGTACAATCTGAGCGGTTCAGAACAGATTCCTCTGTCCTCTAAACTCCAAAAAAAAAATCTTGACTTGTAAAATGAAAACGACGATGCCTAAAAGTTGGTGTCTGTTTGGGGATTCTAGCAAGTTGCTAAAACAACAATGGCGCTCACCGCGCAGGTATCTTCCCATTGAATGCCAAAGCTGCGAAAAACATTCATTGAGTAGTTATATAAATTTAAATTTCTAGCGAAAAGTTGAATCTGAAATTCTCAGAGCGGATGAAGCATTGAATACATTATGTGAATGTCTAATCAATGCTGAGGTACGTGATGCCAAGCCTCATTGGTGGCTCTCCAATATCTGCATTAATTACATTAAGAGTGGAGCTTGTAGGAAGTAGAGTGTTCGAGTTACCGAAAAGTCCATGGATATGTATGGCATTCATGGATATGTAGCGTGCATTATTCATTAAGAGTGGAGCCTGTAGGAAGTAGGGTGTTCGAGTTACCGAAAAGTCCATGGATATGTGTGGCACTCATGGATATGTAGCATGCATTTGGATGTAAGAGTGTACACTCTTACTAGCATTGGCACTTATGGATATGTAGCATGCTTTCCGATGTAAGAGTTCACTGTAACATATGCTTAGTGTTTATAGCATACGTAGGTATATATAACTCTTGTGAATTTATGGTTTAATGGCTTATGGGTAGATTGGTTATTTGTTGCCAATAACATATACAATGGTGGACATATACAATTCCTGCATTTATGACCCATGGACAGGTTGGTTATTTGTTACCAATGCAAGAGTGTACTGTCACATATGCTTAGTGTTTATAGCATATACAACATAGGTATATACAACTTTTGTGAATTTATGGCTTATGGGCAGATTGGTTATTTGTTGCCAATAACATATACAATGGTGGACATATATAACCCCTGCATTTATGGCCCATGGATAGGTTGGTTATTTGCTCCCAATACCGCATAAGCAAAATATGTTAACATATATATTCTCCCTCACACTTTTTCAACCGCTTCTCATAGCTCTTTGCTTTGTCTTTGGGTGGCTGCTCATACACAAGCCAACAATATAATAAACCAGCAAATAATTACCACACGAAGTAGATTATTGGCCACACTTATAGGCTTTACACGTAGGACGTCTTTAATGTTAGAAATATGAAAGAGAGCGAGAGATTGTTTTCACAACACAATGATTTTATTGATCTCAAGACATTATATATATAGGACATAACACACTTCAATACATCTAGATTATGACTCCAACTCATAGTATAGGAATCAACAACTTCTAGATTTATGCAAAGTCTTTCGATAGAAATCACATAAGAGAAATTTTTGGCCAACGTGTTTCAAACCAACAAGTATGGTTTATTATTAGGACTAGATGAAGAGGGAAACTATGGCAAAGGTTTAAATAGAGAGTAATGTAGAGACATAATTTCAAGTAACCGCTATATTTGAACAATAATATTTAAATTATGATATTCATTTATTAATATATTAAAAACAAATATTATTCAGTAACA
>APFE030963104.1:522-54193 GCA_000404065.3 Pinus taeda | reverse complement strand
AAAGAAAAGTAATCAATAAATAAAACGGGTCAACAATAAAATATGGGCCTGATATATATATATATATATATATCCAAAGAAAAGTAATCAATAAATAAAAAGGGGTCAACAATAAAATATGGGGTTCAGGCCCATTAAACAAATAACAAAAATACTAAAAGGAGTTAAGAACGAATAAGATAATAAAATACATAAAAAACACGAAGGATAAAGAAAATAAACTCTAATTAATAATAAATCAAGAAAAAATACTATAAAAAACACACCAATACTTAGATAAATAAACAAACAAAATAAATCGCAAAAAGAAGCCTAAAAAACTAGGAGGACGGGATAAGGACCCAACTTCTACTAATATTCCAACCATCATCTCTATTCAAATTATTGGGCCTTTTTTCAATTTCTAGGGCCTCCCTCAATTTATGACGATGGAAATGACTAACCCTAACAATGCCTTGGGCTTCCTCAATGCAAATGTAATGCTTAGATTTATATGCATGCTCCGCCAAAAGCAGAGGAACGGGTTCTGTCATGCTTGATGTCAGCAACATGCTCACGAATCTTTTGATTAATCGAGCGGCTAGTCTGGATTGACTCTTCATAACTCATAACGACAACTATACATGGCATGAAAGCATTACTTCCAACACCTTCGCTTAATGCTTACATGGAAAACATTAAACACACATATTAAAACAATAAATAAATCTTTGTTAGATTTGTTTGATATGGTCTTCATTAACGCCCACATCCACTATGGAATCTTGAAAACACCCCTCTTTCACCACCACATCTTTGCATTGTCACTTAACCTCCATTTAAAATGTAACCACTTCAGACCATCATTAACGTGCTTTGCATAATTGATGCTTCTCAACCTCCTAGAGTGCAACAAGTCAATGTCGATACTGAACCATCCTATGGAACTACCACCATCTGTGAATCCACGGCCCTTTGCAACCTTCATTTGTTATCTAGGATAACATTTTGGGTATAGAATGTCTTTATCAGACAATTCTACAACTTGATCCTATAAAATGACCTGTATTGATGCTCCTGAAGCACGACGGGTCACACCGGCTTGACCTTATTAAGAACTACCTGTTACTAATGCTCCCCAAGCACGACGGGTCACATTAATATATTAATAGTTGGCATGTTTTTTGTGGTTCTGCATCTCCCCTTTTTTTCTTTTTCTTTTTTTTTTAACATACCAAAATAATTTTATAAATAAATAAGATCACTTTAAACACTTTACATGTCATGCATTAAATATAACAACCACTCAAACACACAATAATGTTATTTTTCTGCATCACCAAACCGAAATTCTCCTTCTAAAATCCTCATTTACCTCTTTCTTTGACCATTAACCTTCCCAATGTTTTCAACCAATCTGTCATTCAAAAATTATTGCCACCTCTTCTTTATGCTAAAGGGAAATAACACGTAGGCTTAGCAATTAAATTGTTGCACGGAGTTGGGTCCCTTGTTCCACAAACAAGGGAGTCTCATACACGAATTTGGTGTCTGGCTTGGCTGTGACCTTAAAAATTGATAATAATAATAATTATTTTATTTTATTTAACTTTTCTTAAGACGTATGGAAATTCATTCCACTTTTTTCGATGCACATAACCCAAATATGGTAATTGGGTGGGGAACATGATGGTCACATTAGCCCTAAACTTTCGGTAGATTTCCGTTACGCGGATCCCATCAATATCCAGATTCTCTAGGCTTTTGTAGCAAATTATATCTGCTAAAAAAATTATGACATTGGAGCAAGATTCCAAGACAGATGATACAATTGCGCAATCATCCAAAGCTAGAATGCAAGTCACCTGCAGAGTGCACCCATATGATCATTACTAAACCGCCATGGCTATCAACACTGTTCCTTTGTGAAACGCCATATATTTCCACATTCATAGATTCTCCCATGCAGTGATTTGTTTCGAAGATATTCTCCTTCGAGAGCCAATAAATTCACCTTCACAACAATGATTTCCATAGTGCTCACGTCCTCTCTTTCGAAGCAACAATGATATGATTACCACGATTCTCCACACACTCGAAATCCAATTGGACGTTACCCCTCCTTATCTCCATTTGGGATGAATGAAACAGAACCCTAGGTGCTCTGATGGCAGTAACTGCAGATCTCTAGGTCAGCCCTCTTCCTCTCAAAATAGGATGCATAGTTTTTACGCCACTCCCTGTGCCACATGCAATGATAGGCAATGTTTTGTAGATTCGTAGAGTTGTAGATCTCCTAAAGCAAATGGAGAAGAATTGTCACTTAAGATCAAATACAGATCTAGAAAACCACACTCACACAGATTTACACAGGGAGAAATAAAACTCACAACATAAATCAACTGTCACACACTTATATTAATCTATCTATGTACAGAACAATAACACTCAAGGCTCTCTCACATCTTCTTAGATTTCCCATGAGGGAATCAAGCCAGATCTAACTCCGATACCATGTTAGAAATATGAAAGAGAGCGAGAGATTGTTTTCACAACAAAAATCATACCACAATGATTTTATTGATCTCACAGACATTACATATATAGAAATAACACACTTACTTCGATACATCTAGATTATGACTCCAACTCATAGTATAGGAATCAACAACTTCTAGATTTCCTCCTCGTAACTCATAACGACAATTATACATAACATGGAAGCATTACTTCCAACATTTAACACATGAAAATTCTGACAAATTTCACAAACTCTTAGAGTCCATGGCTCTGATATCAATTATAAAATATTGAAAACAAAAAGATAATATAAAAGACAAGGAAGTTCTAAAATACTAAAAACAACAAGATATATAAAAGACAAGGAAGCTCTAATAACAACTATAAAACACTGAAAACAAAAAGATAATATAAAAGACAAGGTATTTGGTAGAAAAACTCTCAAGACATAATCTGTATTCTCACACTATGGAAGATCTTCTAATAATACAAATCTATAATACAACTATGAAACTACTTCAATTTCTCTCACCTTAACACTTCATAAAGAGATAAAGTATGAGGAGACATAATAGGATCTAGAAACATACTTAGAATAACAATTATATACCAAAATGTAAAATAGATAAAGGTGATGTACTAGGACTTTATGATTGTATATGAGAAAGAGGCTAACACTTCATAGATTCTCAAAATTTTGATTTTGATGAAGAAAAATCATAATGTATTTTGGTTGTGCTGTACTCTATTGGCCTCATACATGAAATGATAATTGTTACTAGAAGACTTTATCTTGTATGTATTGAGTAAATATAACCATGAAATGCATTATAACATGTTATCTTTAGTATAGATGTACCAAGCGTCCCAAAATATTGGAAAATTATTACATTTTCATGTTTACTTTGAAAATGCTCATATGACTTATTTCCAACACTATTAGCACTTATACTTAATGTTTCCCTATTCCCTAGAGGTTGTTCTGACCCCACACACATTTCTAGGGAATGACTGATTTTCATCCAATTCCTTTCACCTACTATTATGATCTTCAAAATCACCATTACCAAGGATTTCTTTGAGACATCAATCTTCAAGTCAAAACCCTTATAATTTGTGAGCTATTTTGCAAGATGCAATATGAGGTAGACTAAGGTGTAGTAAAGACAAAAAAAAAATTAGTGCACACAAATCTAAGTTATTTGATAAGATTCCAAATATCGCTTGCAAGTACTCAACTAGAAAAGAGCCTTCTTGATTTCCTATTATACTCTAATGTGGCATGTTGGTCCACTAGCACAAAGAAATGAGACTCGAAAGTAATGAATTTAACTCTCGCATTATATATGAGGTTCCTCTTTCTTCCCTATTGATAGCTTATGCTTTGCACATAGCCTATTACAAGATAACATTAATTCAAAATCGATTATGATCAATAGAAAATTACACGCTTTAATTGAGAGAGGCTTATTTTTTATGCACATGGACTCAAGACATACTAGCACATGTGACTCGTGATTAGAGGTGGTCAAGTTCTCAAGCTTCACTAGGACATGTCATTGTTTTTTTGAAATTTTACTTAACAAACAAATAAAATGCAATGCTTAATGATTTTTTGTATTATGCCTTCATTAAAAACAAGTAAATTTGAAAATTCCATTTTTTATGAGGATATTTTCTAATTATACATTTGGGATAGGTTTAAATTCCTAGAAAGGATTGGAATAAGGTCAGTTTTGATTATTGTACCTCATCCTGAACCAAAAAGAGTACAAATTATTAAGGTTACAAGTTTTTCCTTCATAATATTCACGATCTGAGAGATCTATTCTTATATATACAAAATCAAGACTTAAATATCTAAGATAATATGATAATTTATGAATAAAATGTATAGTGTTCATTTGGAAAAGAACCAATAGATTCCCACTTAAGAAATAGATTAGAGCACCCTAATTAAGTAGAAAAACAATATCATGATGTCTCCTTTTCGAGCTAGTAATCGTTGACCATTATCAAATCATGCACATAATTAACAAACATAGCCCCCACAAAAAAAAGCTCTAACATATATATATGTATGTATGTATGTATGTACATACATATACATATACATATACATATACATATACATATACATATACATATACATATACATATATATATATATATATATATATCATATATATATATATATATATATATATATATATATAATATATATATTAATATATATATATATAATATATAAAATGTTAACTACAATTATTGGAAGATCACTTTCACATGAGTTGATCACCAACATTCATATACTAATAATTAATGTACCCATATGCTCAATTACGCCACAAATCACTACATGAGTAGATTTCATGAACCGATAATTGCATTTACACAATTATTCCTTTGGAACTCATGATTAGTCTCCATTCTCTGGAAAGATACATAGAGTGTATTGTGTTATATCTAGAATCAATCAATACATACTTAGAGGACATAAGTAGATACACACATCTTGCTACAATCTTATCCTATGCACATCAACTCCCAATCTAAATGAACTTCACTATGCTTAATAGTGTGCATAACAAATACTAATCTTCCAATAGCCTTATAATTGTAAACACACCCATAAATTATACTATCTCTTCCATCGCCTGTAAATATTTCAATCTCAACATTAATAAAAAAAAAAATTACCACCTTTCTCACTAGGAGCATTTTTCTCATGCAACAATGCACCACTACCATGCCAACACTACAAAAATTCCGCCACACGTTCCACCTTTATGAGTCAATCCTATAAGAAAAAGTGATTCCATGTATTATCTACATGTATGCAACCACTTGTCCCCTCTCTCAATATCCCATCATTGACATATTTAATGCACTTCTATATATACTTTATATTTGTTTCATCCATGGACAAAATCACCACATAATATTCACTTGAATTTTGCATGTTCACCTCTCCCATATGTAAATTCACCACATAATCATTACATAACTATTTTAATATTGCATGTATTCTCACATGCACTCTTGTCCTCCTCACTAACACACACAAGAATGAATGTATGTGGCTTTAGTTCACATAATACATTTTGGGACAATAATATCATAACATAATTTAAGTAAGCATTTATTGAAGGTATAAATAAAACAACAAGATATTATTTTCTAACAAATTCATCCTTAATAATGATCCATATTTTTGAAAATAAAATAACTAGAATAGCCATATAAATTATGTTGGACACACTGTTCTCATTGATGACAACCAATGTCATTGATGTCAAAGGACATGTAAAGGAAGATTATTGAAATTTTCTTGAAGTTATGGTGATCAAATGAATTTATAGATGGCATGGTTATATACTCCTCTCTGAGACCTTTCCAATGATATATCCCACTTGGTCAAACACCTCCAAGATGGGAAGATAATTCAATTTGAAAGTGACATTGGAAAAATGATCAAAAACACCAAATTTGTTAAAGTATGTGCTTCTTTAGGGAAAATCCATGTTTTGGTGAGAAATAAAAAACATTTGGTGCATGGACATGCACACTATTTAATAGGGTTAAACATCTTGCTTCTCATGGAAAATCTGATGGTTGTGGATGTTATGAATGGTAGATGAAGCACAAACTTGTGCAATGTTTAACAAAGGTCACACTCCCCATGTTCTTCGTCCTCCACCACATTGGACCAATAAGAGCATGACACATGGCAGATATCAGGTAGCCCTTTAATCAGTGGACACGTGGACCCTTTAATGGAAGGTCACATGGATTGATGACATGGCAACAAAATATTGGTACCAAGTGTTAGCATAGGTTGACGACAAGGATGATGATGTGGCAGCATGATGTATGACATGACAACATGGTAGGGTGCCATGTGGCATGTCCAGTGAGCGATTCTATGTGGTGAATAAGGCCAAATCTGGGTGACACATGAAACTACGTGAAGAGTGCCACGTTGATGATGACATGCTGACATCATGATTAGATGGACCATAGACACCTAAGGACAAGGTCACATGCAGTCACATGGCATGGTCATATGGAGGATTGGGTAAGCCCTAGGGGCTACTATGGTCACGATCTAGGCACTAAATAAGGTCACATGGAGGGTTCTACACAAGTGCCAAAATTCAAACTTGCATCAGCCTGAGTTTCAAATTCACGTTGTCTCTAACCTAGCTTGGGGGCACCCACACACACCACATATATGTGTGTGCAAATGTGCTGATGCGGTGCCAAGATGTGAATCCAATCATCAATTAATATGTTTGGTTTACGGTGCATGGTGAAGCCCAAAAGCATATTAATTTGTTTGGTTTATAGTGCTTGGTGAGGCCTAAAGCCTTTGTTTGGTTTGAGATACACATGGTGTAACTCATGGTAAAGCCTAAAGGCATACTGGTTCAGTTGTTTTTTAGACATACATGGTAAAGCCTAAAGGTGCATTGGTTCCATTTTTTATGGCAACGCCCAAAGGCATATTTGTTCTTGTTGTTTCAAGACATATATGGTAAATATCAAAGGCATGTCAAGTCGCAAATTGTCACCATTTTCACCATTCCAAGCACCCAATTTTAGTCATGTTATCATATTCCTTTAACCATTTATTACCCATCTTGCCATTCTTTGTGAATATACCACAATAATAGTTAATGTAGTTAACTATCATTTTTTTCCTTTATTTTCGATGAATTAGAACACATTATTGCTGGTTCTACTAATGATGGTTTTCCTAGCATTGGTTCATGTAGCTTTTATGGATCCTCTTGGTTTATCAACTGTCCCTCTAGTTACTAGAAGAACACAACAATCAACTACCAAAAAAACAAAACAATCTGACCACTAGAAGTGAAGAATGGTCAATATATTGAAAGTTAGGGTACACTACTTTGATAGTTACACAAGTTTCTATATGTGCTTTTAGTTACCAAATGTCTAGTAGGTGACCATCAATGACGTGATTGTTGGTTGAGATATTTCCAAGCCAAGTCAATGCAAATCAAGACACAAATTTGTGATGTATTCGCCGTATATGGATCCTCTCCTATCCACATGTATCTTGAGAAAAAATACAACATATAATTTACCTTTTTATAAAACTAAGTTGTTTGTCATGATTTCATGATATTTTAGCAAAATTCCAAACGGGATTTAAATATTCTAATTTCTGCATTAGATAACAATGTCGTAAATTTACAATCTATTATGATAATAATAGTTGTATAGAAGATCCACTATTTTTAGGATCAATGATCTTAGCTATGTCCAAAAAGAACTATTATATAATTCAATTAAAGTGACACTCAATAGAGGGGAGGGATAGTATTGTTTTTGATACAGTGCCAACATTCTAGAAGGTTGTACAAACTTGTACTCTGTAATTTCTGGCTAATTAATGAAATTTTCGTATTGCTGATATGTTTCTAATTTTTTATCATTATGTAGTGCTCCCAGCCAAGAAGGTCCTCTGGGCCTGGGATACACTTGAAAATTTAATATTTTTAGTATATGTTATTTCATTTATTTTATGCACAGTTAGATCATATTCAAGTATTTTCAGTTCTGATTCCTATAACTTTCATATTCCTATTTTATTTATTTCATGCATAGTTAGACTAGATCCAATAGTTTAATTCCTACAATTTCCATATTCTTATGTGTCTGTGTGGATTGGTTTTCAGGGCCTTGTAATTGCTGGGAAGTTACTAACCTTGAGATCCAACAGGTAGTTGGAAGTATACAGAATCAAACCTATAACTACCAAGTGTGTGTGTGTGCATGCGCGCACTTTCTCTTTGCAGCGTGTGTTTTATTTATCTTCTCTGTCTCATTTAACTATTGTGGATCTATCAATCTTTTTAAATGTCTTTATAATGTTCACAATTTTGGGTATGGATGTTTTTTTATTGAAAGTGAATGAAATTGTTTGGCATACAATGGAAAAATTCATACTTGAGACCTAAAAGTAGTGAGTGAGTAGACATGTTAGTATAGCATAGAAGCCAATCAACCTTAGTTATGTATATATTTTGCCATCTCCTCATTAGTTTATGAACTCCTGATCGATAATTTAATGGACGAAAATTTAAACAATTAATTGCCCAAAATTTTTGGCATCATTATTGAGGAGTTGTCAAAGAACTAGGTCTTGATTGGTTGCATATTTGTAGATTATATTTTCCTGCATTGTTAACATCATAAAACACAATGATATAGGAGTGGTAATATGAGAGGTAAGAACTTGCGTGTCCACTTTAGCGGGTTATCTGTCTCACTGGATTTATATGATGTGTCAGTGTATGAATCGAGGAAAGAATAAATTTCCTGTAAATTACACAACTTGGGGGAGGAGAAACGATTAGACCAAAGCACAATCACCATTGTGGGTTTTTATAAATCCTTGATTGTTTCTTTCATGCAAGTGTTCTTTAAATTAGCTTTAATTCATTTTTAAGATTTCAATCAATTTTGGGTGTTGTAAGAAACCCCCAATGTATTAACCCATGTGCAAGACAAGGATTAACAACTAGCAAGAATAATTCAAGAATGATCAAGAGCTAGAAGATTGTTACTCCAAGAAATTTCTCAAGAACTAGCAACAATTAGAAACATCCTTGCATCTTAGGAGGAGAATATCTTGACAACAACAAGGAACATACCTGCATTCCGGTAAGTAATAGAAGAGGAAAAATTCCATGAGCAACACCTAGAAGAAGACTCGAAATAAATCAAGCAGCTAGACCAAAACTGATAATGAGTAGCCCTTAGAGCTAGAGATTGACAATTTTTTTGTCAAAAGTATGAAACTGCAGTCAAATTCCATTTTGGAAATATCATCTAATGGCTATAATAATTTCCTTGAATTCCTCTTTTCAAGAGGACCAAAATCAACCTAAATATCATTCAAATTGGATAAGGGAGGAGGAGGATTTCACCATGACAGTAGAGATACCTCTAGGAGGGAGGTGGGCTGATTTGGAGTTGTAGTTCGAAAGAGCTACAAATGGGCCATATCCTTGAGGAACCCACCTCTCGAATCAATACCTTGCTACGAGAGCCTAGATCAGTAGTAGCAGGATGGACCAGTGTCAGATAAACTGGTTTTTTCTTTTTTTCTTTTTTTCTTTTGGACTTTTTGCCAAACCCCAAGTGATGGAGTAGATGAAATAATTGCCAACTCATTATTTCTTGAAGTGGTTTGGGCTTCTTATCTAAATCTAAGCTCTCAGAAATATGAGATCGCTTTGTTCCACCTGAGCCTTGATTGTTTCTCTTGTCCTCGTGTTGGTTCTCATGGTCAAAACCACTGCTGAGTTATTGGGAATCTCTACATGTTTGTTCTTATCCTTCTTCTTCTCTTCTCCATCCTTTGGAGAACCATGTTGATTTTGTGTCTCTGGATGTTGCTTGGGCTCATCCATTTCCTCTCCCTCATCATATGATGAAGAAGGGTCTAGGAATTGACATTTTTTTCTTTTGCGATCTTTTATTTGTCTTTTTCTTTGCTTGATTACATGTGTTCTACAAGTGCCTTGTTTGATGGCAAATCTGACATTTAAGGGCGGTATTTTCAAAATCTATTCATTGTGTACATTTGAAGTCTTGATGTGTCAAGTGAATATCATCAGGAAGGCCTTTTCTTAAATCCATCTCGAACATATGCGTGCAAAAGTGAAGATACATTTGTCCATTCTTTCTCGATCCATCTTTAGAAACCTTCCCAAAGAGTTTCCAATGCCTTCTAGAACCCGGTGGTGCCAAAAGGGGAGTGAAATATTATGTAGCCTTACCCAAACTAACATTTTTGTGACTACCATTGAGTTGGCAACAAAACTAGGAAACCATGGGGTTAGAAAGAGACTTGCCTTTCCCCAAAACCATGGTCCTTCATTTATGACATAATCAAAGTCTTTCTAGTTATCAAACTGAACCACAAAAAAACCTTTTGCACACAGATAAATGTCACAGTCTCTGGTCCAGTTGAGGTATGTCCACTTATTTAACTCTTCATATTTGGGCCATAAACCATTAAATTGACATATGATAGCTTTTGCTTGTAAAATAGTAAAAGACCACTTCTAGTAATTCTATGGACATATGTGGCGCTTTCTCCATCTTCTCTACAATGTATGGACATGGGATTGTCAGATTTGGGTTTTGTTTGTCCTGTCTGGTAGAATTTCGTCTCAATGCATCCTTGAACGAGGTCGGACCTTTGCCAATCAAAGTTGATCCGAGTGGGAAGCTCTCTCTTGGGGCACCACCTTGCAGTCTTAAATTCAAGATGATGGTAGAATTACTTTGAATACCATAGTCTTTCAATTGGACCACATCCTGCAGCACTTTCCATGAAAAAATTAGACTTTGTAGTGGAGTAGGAATACCTGTGATTTTTTGGGCATTTTGCTTCAGAATTGTCACTAAATCCATTCCTCTAACCCTTACCAGGATTGATTTCCAACAATGATTTTGATAAATATATGATATTTCTCCTCCATGTTTGTATATGTGCCTTGTGATCTCCCTTCTACTTGTCTCTTCTTTTAATTTGGACTTAAGCGATAGATCTTGGTTTTTTTCATGAGAGGAGGGGACTCTTCATTGTGCAAGACGAAATGGATCCTTGATGCATGTAGATCTCCAGGAAGAGGCCCAAGATGTGGATTTGGAGCGTATTTGATTTAGACCCTACATATATAATCTAAACTCTATCCAATTACAAGCTTGAAACTTTACTTGGGTTAATATCTTATAAAAGAGAAACCACCACCATGAAATAAGACATGGGTCTTGATCACTTATGCACGCAATACTTTGAGTGCAAATCTAGCATGGATCTATTGGTATTTTTGATGCCTTCTTCAGGATGAGGTTTTTTCATACCTCACTATCAGAAACTTTTGAGAGAATCCATTGCCCATTTGCATTTTCAAAAAGAAATAAAATTGTATAAATCTTGTTGAATCTGACGCACCTGATCTCCCTTGAGCCAACGGGAGAGCAACAAATGATAACACAGAGGCTAGGTTTTCCTTCTTCGACCCACACTTGTCCTCGATCTTGCTATTGTTTACTTGAAATTCCACATACTCTGGAATCTTCAAACTTGGTCGTGGAATTTCTCTCGACAACCAACGCGATGTTATCAATCCATCGAAACCATACTGTTTTCGGGAAAACTAGTGTCTATTTGATCTGTTAGTCCCACTAAGATGAGTAGCTATCTTAGAAACAAACAATTCAAAGTAACTTGTGTTTTCCTTTATGTATGATAGATAAGAGAGAAGCAGAGAGAACCAACCTTAATCTTTCTCTTGACTCCTTGCTTGTTTCCTCTCTCCTTTGATAGAGCTTGTCACTCCTTTCTCACTTGTCTCACTTTAAAGAACACCTATAGAGGCAAAGCAACAAAACACCATCAAAGCATAGAGATCTATAATACAATAAAAAATGCAAAAGTATAAGTACATTAGCCATAGAATTGCATTCACAAATACAAGATTCACAAATACACAAGTATATGGAGGAAAACTCAAATAACTTTATTGATAGTAGAAGTAGAAGGGAGGATTACAACCCAACTGTCTGATCCAACATCATCCTCCCAACATGAAAGCCCTCTTCACCTCATGAAAATAAAGATCACCCAACAATACAATGTCTCAAAGAGAAACCAACAACACTTCCTTACAAATTACAAAATTCCAGCCTCTAGATCTCTGTGATGAGGGATCCATTTATAGATATTTGCAGAGGGGTGAGTCAGATTTTGGTTTTTTGATTAGTTTCATTTCACTAATAGTTCTTAGTTCCACTTGGACATTTCATGATCTCTTACTCATCCCTGGGCGAATTCAGAGAGGCAAGTGTCATATGAGAAGTTTCTAGAAGATTCTCTGGGTTTCCACTTAGCAAATTGTCTCTGCCATTTGTCTACTCTTGCCCATTGCACCCCATAGAAGGCTCTTTCAATGTGCATCACACCTGGCCAGTGTAGCAACTAGTATGCATCGCACCCTAAGCATGGAGCAGTCTGTATGGGTCAGTTTTGGCCAGTTCTAAGTGCTTTTTCAGGTGGAACTTCTAGGAAATTATGTAATCAATTGACCATGATCCTTTAGGGTATGAAACAATACTTTTAGTGCTTTAAGAGCCCTTGGTTTATCGACATATGTGATTTGGGTTGCAGTGCCCAAATATGTCTATAATAGTTGCCCCCTAAAGCATGAGGTTGTAAATCTTCTGATGTCGGGTGAAATGCTTTATCATGAGGATCCGAGGTTTTTCGAACTTGAAGGTGACCTGTAATAAGATAGAATACAATACATTATATTCATATTATTTTCATGATCTAGCTGAGGTGGGAATTCCCATGCTCAGCTTTATAAATTCATTTTCATGTACATAGGACAGACAATCTTCTGTTGTTGTAGACTGGTGATTCTTGTAGAGCCATCATCCCTTAGCTTGGATGATCATTTGTGCAGCTATGGCATACATTTGATGTCTTTATTTTCCTGAATATATCACAGCCTAGATGGATGAAACTAGATCCGGGGTCTTCAAACTCATTCAATCTTCGACCGATGTACAAGTCAATCCATGTGAAAAGATGTTCTGAAGTCGAACATGGAAAGACATCACCTGATTACCAGCTAATGATGTAAGCTGTTAACAGGCGCGAGAAGAATCACTAATAATGATAATGACCTTCAAGGAACTATAGTACAATTCACGTGGTGTGAATATATGAGTTGATGTCGAACACCACGTAAAATCTTTTGGTCGAAGGCCATTGATGTAGACCTGCCGCTGGAAGTGAGAAACTTGTCATTAGGGCATGCAAGCTTCAAAGTACTAAAAGGGTTGTTCCTAAGTCAACTTCTTGGATAATGAGCTAATGTCGACAAGAAGTGACTTGTCATAGGAGGGCCTTAATGAATCCCACATCTACGACACGAAATGAAGCAAGTGATTTTTTGGAGGTGAAAACGATCTAATGATACAAAGTTCAGGAATGACGGTCATGAAAAATGGAGAGTGAAGGTATTGCAGTGGATGAGGCATTAGATGGGTTGGTGAATCCTCTGAATGACTTCTCTTGAACATATTGGCGACACTTAAATGGATTGGTAGCATTAACCCCAAAAATGGATGGTACGAAGGACCAATGGTGATGTGACCAGTGAACGAAATAACCCAACCCGACTTAGTCATGGTGATGGAGTGAAAGTGTCATGTTCAAGAGTGACCTGCTACCAATGAAGTTCTTCAAGTTTTCTTCCCATTTTCCCCAGTCATTGCTGACCAGTACCTCTCTATTTTTGTCAAGCTTGAGGAGGATAACATATGCTTGTTCTATAATTTTCCCTTTGGGAAAACCTATCGCTATGTTTTAGTGAGCCCAGCAACAGTGAAACTTGCTCTTGTCTGGATGGACAAATTTGTCGTTATTGTTTTAACGAGTTTAACGACAAAGATAACTCGGTCCTTTTCATGTTTAGAGAGTTTGAAAAGGGATGAAAAGGAAACTCTAGCAGTCCTTTTTCGTGGCATAATCCCTTAAGTCCGAAAAAGTATAAAATAATACGAAAGGGATGAATTTTCGATAGTTTTAGCGAGCCGAAAAAGACAAGCGCTCAATCTTTTTGTGGAATGATCCCTCAAGTCCAAAAAGATTAAAATGTAGAGGAGGGATGGTGCTTCCCCTTACTTTAATGAGCTGTAAAGGCTAATAGCTCAGCAATCTTTTCATATTTTACGAGTCTAAAAAGAGCTTAAAAGAGACTCATCTTTGAGGAACGAGTGATGTCTTCGGGTAACAACTGGTTCCAGGTAAGTTTGGAACTTCTCAAACACGACAGTGTAAAGAGGGTGGCTAACAGAATCACTAATCACACCTGTTCCTCAAAAGGGTAAACAATCAAGTGGAAGCATATGATCAGCCAAAAGAATGGGGGTGATGATGAGAACACAACCAAGGCTCAAAAGGCTGATAGCAAGGCAATCATGAAGGTCATTTACGAGGGTGGATTCATTTTTTAATGAGCTTGAATCTTTAGAAACTATGCTCAATGGAGGGTTTATTTTTTAACAAGCTTGAACCCTGCAGTAACATTGCTCATTGCTAGGTTTATTTTTTAACGAGCTTGAACTTTGCGGAAACATTGCTCACTCCAGTCATCTTTAAAGATGTCTCATATTAGTAGGTTCATTTTTTAGTGAGCTTGCCCCATGCGAAACTTTGCTCAACTGCCTTTTTATGCAGGCTAGAAACGACCAACTATAGAACTAACTCCACTAAGAGTTAATGAACCACTAAGGATAGGTAGGATAATTTAGAAAAAAACATTTCCTTTGCTTTGCCTACACACCACCGACAAAGGTGAATGGTGGATTAGACCAATCACCTAACCTAAGAGATTGTTACTAAGAGTTAATCTAAAACACTACAAGGTTAGAGTTGGTCGCTTTTCACTTGCATAAAAAGGTTTGCATGCACCCAAGTATGAAGAAAAGTAGAGTTTCCAGGTCACCGTATGGAAGTCCTTGCATTTAAGCAAGATTTTTTCATCCACGGAGCAGACAAAACACTTCTTTGGCTTTGTCCATCAAAATAGACAAATGTTAATGGTGTGAGCTTCCAATCACATAATCTTCAAGTTTCAGACTGATACTCAAATCCTACAAGGAAATGGTGTTTCAGATCAATCATATTTCAGATTGATACTCAAATCCTACAAGGAAATGGTGTTTCAGATCAATCATATATCCTACGAGGAAATCTATCTTTTCATCTGGGTTCGCCTGCCGAAGCAGACCAGGGTGCATGCCCCTTGAGTTTTGTTACATTCACCAAATCACTTGAGGTAATTAGGTGAATGAACTGGAGGTTGAAGAGACATTCCTTGTGCAAAGAGACCATTTAGGGATGGTGTTTGATTCGTAGCCATGTTTGAACCAGGAAATGAAAGCTAGTCGACAAGTTGCACCATTCTACCTTCATGCAGGAAACACATCACCTGAAAGAGTGTGGAAACAATAGCTCCCATGTTGTAAACATAGTCACACCCAAGGAGTAGATTGTAATCTAGTGGCCCTTGGACTTCTATCGCATTCAAGTGAACGATTTGCCTTCTCAAAGTTATAGGCAAATTTGGAAGGATCCCTAATGGTCGTCTGGTTCCTTTGTTGAAGCCTGACAAATTTTGATTCTCAGGCAGAAGCAATGGCGAACCAAGTGCTTTCCAAGCAGTTGAGGAAAGGATACTCATGGAAGCCCCTTCATCTATGATTGTGCCAGACATGATCATTTTGTAAACTTATACTATGATTCATAATGGTACATTAGATGGAAGGCGGGGTCCTGCTAGTAGATTCCAATTGAAGGAAATGACTAGATTGCTTGGAGGAGGGACTGAATAAACATCTGGATGAATCTCTTGAAATGGGGAACTTCCCTCCTGTGGTAAAGGAATGGGTAGATTGCCCCCATGTTCATCAGACTCTATATTAACAAAAAGAATTTGAACAGTGTCGTTCTCGTTCTCTTTGGAAACTGTATCATTGAAGGTGGACCTTCTGAAGGCAAGACTGGGTCGGCTGTCGTCCCGACCTGTTGAATTTGGTCCAGTATGGACTCAGAGGGTTTATCTTCAATGATAGGCATTTCAACCAACAACTGAGGTATGTCAGTCAGATTTTCAACTAGCGATGGACTTGGCAAGAGTTTCTTGTATCCAAGCAGAAGTTGCTGCGATGAAGCATGACAGTTATCCAAGACACTTTTAGCTTCATCTAGAAAAGGACAATGGTGAAGGGCATGATCGCCTTCACACAACCTACAAGGAAATCTAAATCTTCCTTTTGTCCATTGACTTCATTTTCACTAGTCGATGGTGTACTCTCAACGTGATTCACAGAGGTTGATAACACCAGATGGTGCAAGCAGGGAGACCAGTCTCTAAAGATCCACGAAATGTAAGGACAATCTTGATGAAAGTGGTTTCCTTTGCAAATTATGCATGGAGATCTGGATTTGGAAGGTTCGTTGTGTGGATTTTCACCGGATGATGCATGGTTACCCCCTTACTTGACTGGCTTCTTCTTCTTCTTCTCCTTCCCTTTCTTCTTCTTCTTAGTTACTTGGTTTTTAGTATCACTAGTTTCACCAAGTGAAGAGGAAGAAGGAGAGGGAGAAACAAACAAAGTAGAAGGTGAAGGAGAAAATCTAGTATCATCTGGTTGCTGATTTGATTGCTAAAGATTACGGTGTTTTGAATGACTGAGGTCGAGAATAGCCATACCAACAGGCCAATTGTGATTCCTGGAAGGGACAATGTAGCCATATAAGGAGCACCAATATCTCCCCAAGAAGAGAAAGGATTAGGATTTCCCGCAAGGGGAAATACTTGATTGGTGGACTCCATTACCTCAACCTGAGATCAATGAAGGAGCAGGGATGTTATTCCAAATTAAATAAATTTTATGACACTTTGACACAACTTGCTTTTTCAATTTTTAAGAGTCGAGAAAAAGCTAAAGGTGACTCTAGTCGCCTTCGATTTTTAATGAGCCTGAAGTGACAAGTGCTCAGATGGACCTTTTCTTTTAGGGAGTCGAAAAGGAATGAAAGTGACTACTCTGGAAGTATAGACAGAGGGATTACCAAACCAATCGCAAAACTGCAATATACACCTTGGCGGTAAATTAAAGAGAAATTACCAAGGACTTTATGTACGACAGTGCATTGCGATCGATAGGGTGGCAGACATGGCTTCCTAAGGATAAAGGATATCAGCATATTGTGGTCTCCCAATATATACTTGATAGCATGGGGAGCACAAGTTCGTATTGGCACTTGTCGTATCAAAGAGGAGGAATCACCCAACCTTCGATGAAAATGATAGTTACCAGGTTTTACGACGTCGGAATACGTCTCTAGCCTAGACTTCTAGATGTTGTGTGTTAGGTTCCAAAGCGTTTTTATGTTCATTGAGGTTTATTTTAGAGTTGATCTTTCTTAGAAGTTTATCTTTTAAGGTTAACCGTGTGATGTAGATGTAAAATTCCTAAATATGCAATCTAAAATGATAAACAATCATTTGTTTTCTTTTAGCAATGAAAATCCTAGCTACTAAGGAAAGAAGAGTGCGATTCTTTCAACAAAGAGCAAAGAGCACACACTAAATGCACTTTTCCTAAATCATTTTCTGCATGCAGTCTAAATGCAAATGCACATGCATGTATTTGTTTTTTCGCTTCCTTAATGTGAGAATGCCAAAAAGGAAAACTAAGTACAGAGCTGAACTATTTTCTTCAAAGCGACACTTCAACAATTTCTTTTCAAAATGAAAGGAAGACTAAAACGACCCTTTTGATTTCAAATATTGACACTTCAAATATTGACAATTCAAATCAAATATAATGACAAAAGTACAATCAACTATCTAGAAGAGGAAGACTTTACAACACTCTTCTTCCTGACTCAAAACGATAGTTACGACACTTTTGAATCAAAAGATGACAGTTCGATTAAGCTACTCTTGACAAAGGAGGACTGTAAATGATGAAAAATACATAAAAAAACATTCACAATTCCTGATCAATGGAGGCTGAATAATGTAAAGGAAGAAGGCTTCAACAATGATATACTGATCATAAGTAGCAAAACCACTGTATAGAGCTGAAAACAAGGAAGAAAAAACCAAATTCTAGAGAGATAAACAGTATCATTCAATCATCACACCTATCCTTAAGGGAAACAGGGATGCATCTCACCTACAACACACGGGAGGTGTGATGCATCCAGATTGCTAGCTATAGACAGTGCGATGGACCAAGGAATGAAACTGAGCTTGGTTTTTGCTCAAACTTTGCAGCTAAGTTCAGTGATTTAGGCTGAGCTATGATAGACAGTAAACACAAAGTATAGGGGTATGATCTTATGAGGTTATTGAGCTACCACAAGGGCACTTAGGATGTTTGCAAATTAGATGTTCAGTTCATAAACCAACCCAAAGATTGATTGAAGCAGTGTTGATCTACTTTGCATTTGCATAGCAAAAGAAGTTCGAAGGCTAGCTGGCTTAACTTCAGGCTTCGTCTGTAGTTTATAAAGCAAAAAACAGTGACAAACAAACAAAATATTCGCTCCTCAGCGGAGTCGCCATTTTGTTTCTAGGAAAACTAGTGTCTATTTGATCTACTAGTCCCACTAAGATGGGTAGCTATCTTAGAAACAAACAATTCAAAGTAACTTGTGTTTTCCTTTATGTATGATAGATAAGAGAGAAGCAAAGAGCACCACCCTTAATCTTTCGCTTGGCTCCTTGCTTGTTTCCTCTCTCCTTTGATAGAGTTTGTTACTCCTTTCTCACTTGTCCCACTTTAAAGAACACCTGTAGAGGCAAAGCAACAAAACACCATCAAAGAATGGAGATCTATAATACCATAAACAATGCAGAATCAGAAGTACATTAACCATACAATTGCATTCACAAATACAAGATTCACAAATACACAATTATATGGAGGAAAACTCAAATAACTTTATGTTGAGCCCCAAAACTTGCATCTTTCCTACACATTTTTCTAGCTTCTTTCCATTTACCTGAACCTCTTAAGCTGTCAATATCATTGCATATTAGTTATAAAAGAGAATTTAAAGTGGTTTCTTGACTATGTCTTTGTGTTGCTGTTTCAACTAGATTTTCACTTATGAGCTGTGGAATCTTGTCACTTTCCGCAGCTGGTTCAACTTTCCGCAACTGTTTTTGTTACCAGGCAAATCGAGCCACATGGGCAAGTTGGAAATGGCCTGGGCATGGGTCAGGTCCCATTGGTCCAGTTGGATTCGTCAAAGGAGGTCGTAGTCAACGGTGGTCAAACAAGAGAAATCCTACTGTAATAGGACTCCGTTTTAGGCACGTAAAGATTTTTGTGACCATTTCCAGATCTTTGGAGGCACATTGACACCTGTAGGCTGACCACGATGTGGATCCAACAACCGTTTTAATAAGATTGCTTAATCTCGGCAACCATGCTGCTAAATCTGTGGACATTGTTCTTCACGTGTCCTCTGTTCACGTAGCTTTCCAGAAAGGCAGTTATGAAACCTTTGTTATAAATAATGCGTTCTGATACTCATAGTAGTTAGCTTTTGATATGTAATTTTTGTTGTTAAGAACCACTGTGCCATGACACTAGCTTATTGTTGTAACTCTGTTTTGAGATATATATAAGAAGACTCTGTTCTCCATGTTTGTGTGAACGTGATTTTGAATTGATCATCTATTGGCCGAGGTTGCAGAGGGCCCCTGCACACTGAGGTTTCATTTTTCTTTGTTGTTGTATAGTCTTTATGCATCGTTGCTTCATTTTCACTGCATATGTTTTATGATTATTCATTTGTGTATATATTTCTAACATGTCACTGTTGTTCATGATTTTGCAAGTATCGTTTAACGCTGATCAATGTGTGCAGGTTTCAAGATGGAGTAGGAAGCCCGGGCATTTGCATATAATTTTCATAATGACTAGTGATATGGAATTGATCCTCTGCTGATTTTGTTTTACCTAGTTTCTTTTAATTCCAGTTCTGTTTGGTTGAGTTTATTTTTGATCATTTGCTTTGTTAAGTTAGTTAGAAATCAACTTGCTCATTTCATTGACAATTACCTCCGAAATCCATAGCGAGACTACTGGCGAGGGATTGAAATATGGATGTTGTGAATTGATTTTAGTTTCCTTTTCTGAAATTAGATCATTGGATTGCTCATTTCATTGATAGTTATCTCCGAAATCCATAGCGAGACTACTGGCGAGGGATTGAAATATGGATGTTGTGATTTAATGTTAGTTTACTTTTCTGCAATTAGATCATTGGATTGCTAATTTCATTGACAGTTACCTTCGAAATCCATAGCGAGACTACTGGTGAGGGATTGAAATATGGATGTTGTGATTTAATGTTAGTTTACTTTTCTGCAATTAGATAATTGGATTGCTCATTTCATTGACGGTTACCTTCGAAAGCCATAGCGAGACTACTGGCGAGGGATTGAAATATGGATGATGTAATTTGATTTTAGTTTCACTTTCTTTGCAAATCTTTGATTTCTTTGAGTGCAGTAGCTTAAATCAATTTTTTGTATTTAGGTAGTAGCAGAGATGATAGTTTCATAATCAATAGTTCATCAATTACTTGTTTTAATTCGCAACATCTTTTCGTTCTTGATTCAAGTTTTTTTTTTTACTAGTACGTTCTAAGAAGTGTTAAGTTGTGGGAATCCTTACAAAGGACATAATTGCCTTAAAACTTATAACCATACTTGCCTTCTAGAAATTTAGGAATAGGAATTCCATAAACAAAGATAAAAACCCCCAAAACAACATAAAAATAAAAAACGACAAAAGTAAGAAATAGGTTATCTTGCACATATAGTGTGCCACACTTCATCAACTTACAAATCCCGGATTGACAATTAATGTAAAAATTTAGGATACACTAAATTGACCAAACACTTTATTGATAGTAGAAGTAGAAGAGAGGATTACAACCCCGCTGTCTGATCCAACATCATCCTCCCAGCATGAAAGCCCTCTTCACCTCATGAAAAGCAAGATCACCCAACAATACAATGTCTCAAAGAGAAACCAACAACACTTCCTTACAAATTACAAAATACTAGCCTCTAGATCTCTGTGATGAGGGATCCATTTATAGATATTTGCAGAGGGGTGAGTCAGCTTCTGGGTTTTTGATTAGTTTCATTTCACTGATCACTGCTGCAATAGGGATTCCGGTTTCAGGAATTTTCACATGGTATCAAAGGGAGTGCAGGTGAAGCAAGAAAAACAGTTCCAGAGAACACAACAATGAGTAGAAAAGGAGGTCGAAAAAGCTGCAGAAGGAAACCGTTTGAATCTCTAGAGGGGTTTACATAGTCCTAGCTGAAGGGCTGAATTTCGAAACAATCTCTTTATGAGTGGGTTGACAGAGAGAAGGGCTTCCAGATCGAAATATTGTCATGGCAGAGGGAGAAACATTGAAGCCTTAGCGCGAGGAAGAGATGGTGGGACAGAGTTTTTCTGGAGGCCGTTTTGCTAGATAAAAAGATGTCAGAAGAGAAGAGAAGCACAGTGAGGGAACTTTTCCTCAGTATACTTCTTGCCAAGAAGTTCGTTCTCTTGGATGAGTAGCAGCAGTAAGAGAAGAGAGGAGCAATTCGACATTTTTTGTGGCGGAGATGGCAACTAGTGGTTTGAGGGATCAAGACAAATTGGACAGAGCATCCAACTATGTCATCTAGAAGGCAAGAATGTCATTCATTCTAGATGAGAATTACCTCAAGACATATGTCAACAATGTGGTGGTTGAGCCTGCAAATCTAAATCTGCTGAAGAAATATAAGGTAGAAATGGCGAAGGAAAAAATAATGATCCTCGATGAAGTGAAGGATCATGTAGTCTATAACATTGCTAGCAAGGGGATTGCTAAGGATATGTGGGATGCATTGTCTACGCTATATCAAGGATCTTCTGAGTAGTGAAAGATGTGTTTAGAACATAAACTGAGATCTACATAGATGCAAAATGGGGACTGCGTAGATCCATTCCTCACAAAGCTTCAAGAGACCCGAGATGAGTTATCAGTTGTGGGGTCTACACCTCAATATTCTGAGTTGGTTAGACTAGCCCTCAATTCTATCTTAGATGAGTGGCAAGTATTTGTCCAGAGTATCCTATGTAGGGTGACTTTACTAAATTGGGATGAGATGTGGGCAACTCTCAAGCAAGAGGAGTTGAGGATAGACTTGGTCAAGTGTAAACTTGATAGAAGCAACAACAGTGGATTGAAGCCCAAGGAGGAGGATGAGAATAGAGCCCTTTCATCGAAGGGGAAACAAGAGTAGTGAAGGCAGAAGAAGGACATCTTGAATATAAAGTGCTTCAAGTGTGGTGAGATGGGTCACTAAACAACACAGTTTCCTCTCAGGAAGAAAGAAAAATATGAGAAACATGATCTGAAGGCTGCACCTACAAAGATCAAGGAGGAGGAATTCATCACGACGGCAAAGATACCTCCAAGAGGGAGGTGGGCTGATTTGGAGCTACAGTTCGAAAGAGCTACAAATGGGCAGGATCCTTGAGGAACCCACCTCTCGAATCAATACCTTGCTATGGGAGCCCAAATCAGTAGTAGCAGGATGGACCAGTGTCAGATAAACTGGTTTTTTCTTTTGGACTTTTTGCCAAACCCCAAGTGATGGAGTAGATGAAACAATTGCCAACTTGCTATTTCTTGAATTGTTTTGGGCTTCTTATCTGAATTTGAGCTCTCAGAAATGAGATCGCTTTGTTCCACCTGAGCCTTGATTATTTCTCTTGTCCTCGTGTTGGTTCTCATGGATCGAAACCACTGCTAAGTTATTGGTAATCTTTGCCTATTTGTTCTTATCCTTCTCCTTCTCTTCTCCATCCTTTGGAGAACCATGTTGATTTTGTGTCTTTGGATGTTGCTTGGGCTCATCCATTTCCTCTTCCTCATCATCTGATGAAGGAGGTTCTAGGAATTGCCATCCTTTTTTCTTTTCCGATCTTTTCTTTGTCTTTTTCTTTGCTTGATTGCACGTGTTCTACAAGTGCCTTGTTTGATGGAAAATCCGACATCTAAAGGTGGTATTTTCAAAATCGATCCATTGTGTCCATTTGAAGTCTTGATGTGTCAAGTGAATATGATGAGGAAGGCCTTTTCTTAAATCCATCTCCACACATATGCATACAAAATTGAGGATACCTTTGTCCATTCTTTCTCGATCCATTTTAGAAACCTTCCTAAAGAGTTTCCAATGCCTTCTAGAACCTGGTGGTGCCAAAAGGGGAGTGAAGTATTATGTAGCCTTACCCAAACCGACATTTTTGTGACTACCATTGAGTTGGAAACAAAACCAGGAAACCATGGGGTTACAAAGAGAACTGCCTTTCCCCAAAACCATGGTCCTTCATTTATGACATAATCAAAGTCTTTCTGGTTATCAAACTGAACCACAAAAAAAACGTTTGCACACAAATAAATGTCATAGTCTTTGGTCCAATTGAGCTAGATCCACTTATTTAGCTCTTCAAATTTGGGCCATAAACCATTAAGTCGACATATGATATCTTTTTCTTGTAAAATAGTAAAAGACCACTTACTTCTAGTAATTCTATGGATAGATCTATCGCTTTCTCCATCTTCTCTACAATGTATGGACATGGGATTATCAAATTTGGGTTTTGTTTGTCCTGTGTGGTAGAATTCCGTCTCAATGCATCCTTGAACGAGGTCAGACCTTTGCCAATCAAAGTTGATCCGGTGGGAAGATCGCTCTTGGGGCACCACCTTGCAGTCTTAAATTCAAGATGATGGTAGAATTCCTTTGAATACCATAGTCATTCAACTAGACCACATCCTGTAGCACTTTCCCTGAAAAAATTATACTTTGTAATGGAGCAGGAATACCTGCGATTTTTTGGGCATTTTGCTTCAGATCTGTCACTAGATCACTTTCCCTAACCCTTCGCAAGATTGATTTCCAACAATGATTTTAATAAATATATGATATTTATCCTCCACATCTGGATCTGTGCCTTGTGATCTCCCTTCTACTTGTCTCTTCTTCGAATTTGGACCCAAGCGATGGATCTAGGCTTTTTTATGAGAGGAGGGGGCTCTTCTTCGTGCAAGATGAAATGGATCCTTGATGCATGTAGGTCTCTAGAAAAACTCCCAAGATGTGGATCTGGAGTGTATTTGATTCACACCCTACCTATCTAATCTAAAGTCTATCTAATTACAAGCTTGAAGCATTACCTAGGTTAATATCTGATAAAAGAGAAACCACCACCATGAAATAAGACGCGGGTCTTGATCACTTATGCAGGAAATACTTTTAGTGTCAATCCAGCATGGATCCACTGGTATTTTTGACTCCTTCTTCAGGATGAGGTTTCACCAAACCCTGCTATCAGAAAATTTTGAGAGAATCCATTGCACATTTACATTTTCAAAAAGAAACAAAACTGTATAAATCATACTGAATCTGACGCACCTAATCTCCCTTGAGCCAATGGGAGAGCAAAGAATGATAACGCAAAGGACATGTTTTCCTTCTTCGACCCACACTTGTCCTCGATCTTACTCCTATTTACTTGAAATTCCACTTACTGTGGAATCTTCAAACTTGGTCGTGGACTTTCTCTCGACAACCAACACGATGTTATCAATCCCTCAAAACCATACCACTGCATTACCCTTCCGTATGGCCTCTAAGGAATACTCCACTTGTTGATAAAGTCCATACAGAAGCACTACGTTCTTGTTTTGAAAATGTGAGATCACATCTTTTGAAATAGTTTTAGGTGATTTGAGTCTTGTGTATGCAACAATGACGTAAAAGCATTCGGGATAAACCATTGTAGAGCTGAAAGAACAATATAGCCTTAAGAAAATTTACATGGAATCATATTTGGGCTGAAGAAAAGTCATGGACATCACCCCTATGATGACACCATTGATGGAAGCAAGAAGAGGACGATGTAGACATAAAATAATTCTAGGGTTTGAAGAAAACCTTGGGCGATTTTTGTATTAGGGTTTGATACATATTATGAAGTTAGGGTTTGAGGGAAACCCTTATTTATGGAAAAGATTTTAGATATGAAATCTACTATGGTCAATTTGAATATGTTGAAGAACTTGTGACAGATTTGATGAAGCCCTAGATGGGATAGTCTCTAGTCGGCCTGGTTGTTGATAAAGTAGATGAATGAGCAATGATGGCTTTTGAAGGTTGGTTCAAGAGGGAGACGATCACCTCGCTTTTATGTCTTTACTTTTGTTTAGACTTATAGATTTGATTATTGTTTTGATTATTACTTATACTTCCTGCATTTATATTTGAGTATTTGGATGATTTTAACCTCCTTGATGAGATGTAATAAGAGGATCCTTCTTGAGGATCATTTGAGATGCAGGAAAGAAAAGATAGAGTTGGAAAAGGTAAAAAGGAACCTAATGAAAATATGACAAAGTATTACAAACTGCCTATGTCAAATAAAAAGATGCTCAAGTATTTGAATACTACAAGGTATGCATGGTATATTGTTTTGATGTTATGTTTCAGCTGTAATATTGAATGGTAAAGTAAGCCCTAAGGTATGCTTAGAATGTATCCTTCTCAAATGGTTCATGCATGCATATGAAAGTGATTTGGATTCATCATTCTTATGATGAGATGGTGCACTTGGTATTAAACAAGTATCTTACTTCTTGAACATGATGAACTTCTTGATTCTATGAGGCTACTTAATGTTTATCTTTGATATAGTGGTATACTTGATGTTTGGCTAACATCTATCATTTTTGATATATTGATTTCATGAAGAAGGCTAGCACCTTGATTCTAATAAATGGTAACTTGATGCTACTAATATTGTTTGTGAAAAGCATGATAGCCATGATGATAGAAGTGTAACAATGAGATTGATATTCATGATATTTTGTTGACCATGGTTATGCTTTGATATGCTTAGTAATTATGGCGTATAGTAAAATTGAATGCCCTGACTTGATGGATTGATTTATGTGACAAAGAAGTAATGATTGTGATCATGATTCTTGAAGTTTACTCCTATTAGCTATATTGACACTAATCCTTGATGAAAGATTGATGTCATGAAGCCATGATGAAGTAGATGATGATAAAATTATATAACCATGATAAATATGTGATATAATCTAACTTTATGATCTAACAGATCCACTGATGCATGATAACATTATAGACAGGTTGATGGCATGAATGAAGATGACTGAAGTGGATTCCTATTTATAGGGAAAACCTCTTCATAAGATCCCTTCTCCTATTGTCATTTGCATTATATACTCTTTATTGTTGAAGTAAGATTTTGTTGATTTCTAGTAGCATCAGATGTGCTCTAAGTCTCAAATTTTATAGGGAGGCTTGGGCAGATGTATTCCAAAGAACCCATAAAGAATTTTGGGAAATTCCACCCAGAGACAGTTTTATTAAAATAATTAATTATTTTTAATGGGACCCTAGGTCTAAACCTAGGAAAAATAAAATAATTAACGGGTATTACTCTAACTGTGGGTGTAACTTCTAGAAGAAGACGAGGATCAAGCAAAAATGATCTCAGCCATTGATTAGCTTCTAATCTGGGCCATTGAATGTCAACTATAATATTATTTAAGGAGGATTGATGGTTATTTGGAAGACACACAGAGAGTTGATCAGTTAGATCGAATTGTTAAAGCTAGAGGCATCACACTGATTTGTAGTGATCACACGGTGAGGGGCAGAGGGAGTTTTGGATGGAGTATCTTCTTTGGAGCCAAGGATACTCAATAGAGAGGTAGAGAGATACACTAAGGAGGTAGCGTAGAGGCCAGAGAGGGTGACGCAGAGCTAGGAAGGGCTCACGCAGGCCCCACGCTGGGCAGTGCAAAGGCTTGCACACAGAAGTCCAAGATTTGCTGGGAGGATGATGTTTCTGAGCCGAGAGGGCTGGAATCAGCTCTTGGAAGCAAATCGATCTCTAACAGAGGTGACACAGAGCTTAGGTTGATGCAGGCCCAACATGGGCATCATAGAAGTAGTCAGGTAAATTGTTGGTTTAGCTGCCAGATTAGCTAGGAATTGCAGTGTAGAGTGAGGTGATCTCACTAATTTCTTCTGCCGAGTGATATTCTCTGTATTAGGTTGCCATCAAGGAATATAGAGGTTTTATTCAGAAATAACTTCTACTTAATAATAAAAACCCTCAGATCTATTGCACCGGTTTTCTTGTATTGGGTTTTGTCGGGGACATTTGTCCAGAAACAACTGTGTCATTTGTGTGTATCTCTCTATTGTTCAGTTTCTTGTTTCAGAATATTACTTAAATGGTGTAGGTTGCAGTGGATGTATTTCGATGTTTGCGATAGAAAATAACAAATAAATTATTCATGTAAATCTCACAAGTAGGAAATATATATCATCATTGCTGCAATAGGGATTCCAGTTTCAGGAATTTTCCCATGGTATCAGAGGGAGTGCAGGTGAAGCAAGAAGAACAGTGCCAGAGAACCCAGCGCTGAGTAGAAAAGGAGGTTGAAAAAGCTATAGGAGGCAGCAATTTAAATCCCTAGAGGGGTTTGCATAGTCTTATCCAGAGGGTTGAATTTTGAAGCAGTCTCTCTTTGAGTGAGTTGATAGAGATTAGGGCTTCCAAATCGAAATATTGTCGTGGTTGAGGGAGCAACACTAAAGCCTCAAAGCGAGGAAGAGATGGTGGGATGCATTTTTTTAGAGGTTGTTTTGCTGGGCAAAAATACATCAGAAGAGAAGAGAAGCACAGTGAGTGAACTTTTCCTCGGTAGACTTCTTGCCAAGAAGTTCATTCTCTTATTGGATGAGCAGCAGCAGTAAGGGCAGAGAGGAGCAGTTCAATAGTTTTTTTGTGGTAGAGATGGCAACCAGTGGTTTGAGGGATCAGGATAGATTAGATAGAGCATCCAACTATGTCATTTGGAAGACAGGAATATCATTCCTTCTAGATGAGCATTCCCTCGAGACATATGTCGACAGTGTGGTGGTTGAGCCTGCAGATCTAGATATGCTGAAGAAATACCAGGCAGAAATGGCAAAGGCAAAGAGAATGATCCTCGATGGAGTGAAAGATCATGTAGTCTATCACATCACTAGCAGAGGGATTGCTAAGGAGATGTTGGATGCTTTGTCTACACTATATCAAGTATCTTCTAAGAAGCAAAAGATGTGTTTAGAACATAAACTGAGATATACACAAATGCAGAAGGGGGAGCGCATAGATTCGTTCCTCATGAAGCTTCAGGAGACTTGAGATGCGTTATCAGTTGTGGGGGTCTACACCTCAAGTTTCCGAGTTGGTTAGATTGGCCCTCGATTATATCTCAGATGAGTGGCAAGCCTTTGTCCAAAGTATCTTGGGTAGGGTGACTTTGCTAAATTGGGATGAGATGTGGGAAACTCTTAAGTAATAGGAGCTGAGGAGAGACTTGGTCAAGTGTAAACTTGACGAAAGCAACAACAGTGGGTCACAGCCCAAGGAGGAGGATGAGAATGCAACCCTTTCATCGAAGGGGAAATAGGAATAATGGAGGCAGAAGAAGGATGTGTTGAAGATAAAGTGCCTCAGGTGTGGTGAGATGGTTCACTACACAACATAGTGTCCTCTCAGGAAGAATGAAAAATATGAGAAGCATGAACTGAAAGTTGCACCTGCAAAGATCAAGGAGGAGGGGTTCGCCATGACAACAGAGATACCTCCAAGAGGGAGGTAGGCTGATTTGGAGCTATAGTTCGAAAGAGACACAGATGGGTAGGATCCTTAAGGATCCCACCTCTCGGACCAATAACTTGCGTTGGGAGCCCATATTAGTAGTAGTGGGATGGACCAATGTCAGATAATTCAGAGGAGTGTTGGAATGATAGATGTAGTGGCTAGAACGCTAAATCTAAGCAACGTAGTGCAACGTTGCAACAGTGTAGGGAGGCACAATGTAGTAGCATTAGCAGCTCAATGGCTTTAGAGGGATAGCGTAGGACTAGCAACAATCAGATTCTTAACAACAATATGCATCTATGTTGAACACTAGTTTAGTAATTTGGGATTTTTTTTAATTGTTGATGCAGTTTGCAGTGCAGGGTAGTTGGCAGTGGCAATGCCAACAACAACACGAATGCAGAATTTCAGAGGGAGTTGCAGTATGGATGTAGTGTTGACAGTGGCAGGGTAAGCAACAATACAGATGCAACATTTGTGAAGTAGTTGGTGGACAACATGTCAGACATGAGTAGCGCAGAGGAAAATGAGATGAAGTCAAGGTGATGCTTTAGTGGGGGGCATTACTAGAGCACATTCCTCGCTAAGAGGGAGTGTTGATTTATGATAGAATCAGATGTGCTCTAAGTATCAAATTTTGTAGGGAGGCTTGGGCACATGTATTCCAAAGAACCCATAAAGTGTTTTGGGAAATTCCACCTAGAGATAGTTTTATTAAAATAATTAATTATTTTCAATGGGACCCTAAGTCTAAACTTAGGAAAATAAAATAATTAATGGGTATTAATCTAACTGTGGGTGTAACTTCTAGAAGAAGACAAGGATTAGGAAGAAATGATCTTAGCCATTCATTAGCTTCTAATCTAGGCCATTGAATGTCAATGAGAAGATTATTTAAGGAGGCTTGAGGGTCATTTGGAAGACACATTGAGAGTTGATCAGTCAAATTGAATTGTTGAAGCTAGAGGGGGCGCAGTGATTTGTAGTGGTCATGTAGTGAGGGTGTTGGCTTGTTGGGGCTTGACCCAGGTTCGGAGTTAATTAGCCAAAAAAATCCTAGTACTATTGGCCCTTTCGGCAACAGTCCATGAAGCGCGGACTGAGGTCTCACCTGAAGTAGTATGGGGGGGTGCTAGAACCACGTTTCTGCACCTTGGAGATGTCTGATGAGTTCAACTAATCCACGGTTTGTCCCTAGGCGCAGGTTGCTTTGTGCACTTTCCCATTCCTTGCGGCTTGATATACTGCCTTTGCGCAGCCCTACCTAGGGGCCATGCGCTGCGCTCTGTGTTATTACCTAAAACCCTGCTTATATCCCAATATTAGTGAATTATCTTTACCTACTTGAGTGCTTTAAGTTATACTTAACAACATAGAATCTTCATATAGTTGTGCACAGTAAATAAAAAATATATTTGAAAATTATATCAATCATGCATTAACCTAAGAACAGATACACAAAATTATAGCAAAACTTCTCTTTATTGATTCTTTCCACGGTTATAGACTCGACTCGCCCTGCACACTCAGCTACAGAGCCTTCTCCTACTCTACGACCCATAGGCACACTTACAATTTTACTCAACCACTTATACTTCCTTATTCCTTCATTAGTTAGTTTTCTTTTACACTTAGAGCCTCGCTCTATTTATACAATCCCATGGTTCACGGACCATGGGTAGGTCTATCTAGCCGACATTACATTACAAAACTAGGGCGAACAACCATGTGACTCTATCATACTTTCGCGCCCTGCACCTGCAATTCGTGGAGATTTTACAACAATATTTTTTCAAAGCTTAGGCTTTCAGCCCTAAAACATGCCTTGGGGGGGATTCCATGCCCAACAGACTCCCAACACAAACATCGTGACTCGCCCTTGAGTCACTCTGTCGGTGCAGAGATCTTTTCGCGGAGCCCCTCCAACTGTTCTTAAATTGCGATAAGGTTAGCAACACACTAAGTTGTTACTTACTGGATCTGCTGCATTCATTATTTCGAGACCTTTGTGTTGGGAGTGCTTCCTGCATCAGTACGTGCAACCCCTGCATGTGTGCAAGCTTGCCTTCGATTTCTACCATCATGGTGAAGGCCTCATCGATCCAAGGTTGAATGTACACCTTCAGGACTGCTTCCTTATGTCGTGCCGCATCCACCTGCTCCTTCAGCACTTTAGACTATTGCATCTATGCAAGCCTCTGAGTGAGGACCACCATCTACGTAGTTCCTCGGACGTTGTCATACTGCTGTTGGAGTTCTCGGACCTCTGTCTCTAAATGCTAGATGTTGGGGTCCTCCTACAGATTTGTGAGGACCTCAAGTGATACTTCCAACATACTGGTGCAGTCTCGCACTGCACCACCAATCTCCTCCAGTCCTACTATGATAGCGCTAGTGCACTGTTCTCTGACTTCCGAGGGAGTGGATGGCTATGCCTTCAATCGTAACTCGACGATCTGAAGGTTCAATTCCAACTGAACCTTCATCATTTATTCCCTTGCCTTGTGGACCCCTACTTCTAACCTGTGGATCCATGCCTCTACTGGCATGTCTGCTGGGATGGCCAGCTCCGAGACACTTTGGCAAGCGTCGTCTATCACCTGTACCAGCTGTTGATTCTGCGACACCATTTCGTTGTGCTTCAAGCTTAGTTGTTCCATATTTATTTTTTTCTCACTAAGGACTTGGAGTGCACGGCTCTCCCTAGCTCGCAGCTCTGCAGTTATCCCATCCTACAACACATATAAGGTATGTCATTGGAGTGCATCCATATTGAGACCAAGATCTTTCAATGTGCTAACCATAGGCCTGTCGGCCTCATTTGATGTCACTAGTGCCCCTTCTGGTAGCAGTATGGTATTTGTCATCTGCGCGCGCAACATCTACTCTGCTGCTGCTGAGCCGACAGCAAGGCTAGTTGAAAGGGTACCAACCTTAGCAGAGCGCACCTGTAATTCTTGCAACTACACTTTAAGGGGCCCCAACACAATTTGGTTCTCCTGCATGAAATATTCGAGAGCCTCATTGGTGACATCACGCACCATCTCTCCAATGTCGTGCAGATCACCCTCAGTTAGGATGATCAGGTCAATAGACAATTTCGATGCCTTGACCTTCTTACGCGACCTTGCCCGCTCTATTTGGTGCTGGCACTTAAGCTGTGTTGACGTGGTTTGTGGATCCGTGCTTCCTTCTTTTCTCTCTGCTTCCTCTGCTTCCTGCCCCTGCATTGTGTGGCCCTCGCCTACCTTCGCAGTTGCCTCCTGTGCTGCTGTTGTTGCTGCGGCCTTTTCCTGCTCAATTGCTTTCTATGTCGCGTCCCATGCTGCCCGCACTTCTGCTACCGCTGCTTCCTTCCTTCGTTTTTCAACCAACTATGCGATGCACAACTTGGCCTCGTCTTTCTTTCTTTTCACTACCGACTTCTCGATCTTTGCGATGTCTGGGGCGTGCCACTCCGATGGCCATGCCTCTAGTACATTGAAAATGACATTGTCTGTGGCTACGAAGGGTAGCTTTGTCCACTGTTTAGTCGGGTCCTTGCGCACTCTTATATAAATGTTATGCATGCCTGCTTTGAATTCTACAAAAATTTGTAGACTGTTGTAAACAGTGGGTGACAACCATGGCTTACGATTAATCCCCTTTTTGAGGTTCATCTCCATGAAAACCCAGAATATTTTACTGTTGCAGATCCTCTTAGCATCCTTTGTGGTCCATAGCGAAGCGTACTTCACGGCATTTGGTAAATACCTGTAAATTATGGGGAATTGACTATCCTCTGCTGATTCCCCGACCACGAGCACTATGGATAGCAAAAGCCATGTATAGTGGAGTGTTTTTCCCTATTCTTGAGCTTCATGGCAATTTTCTAAAAACTCCTTGCAGAGGAATTCGGACCAGTTAAACTGGACCCTCTCCACACCTTGCTCAACCATTACTACCATCGGCATGGGTACTTCATCCACGCGGCACTTGCGTATAACCTTTCCTGCCACGATTTGGGTCACCACGCATACTTCTTTCTCCTTGATGCTGGAGACGTCATAGCCCTTCTTCTTCTTTTCTAGCTTGTACTTTTTCTTCATGGCCTCCACGATGGCCAAGTCACTACTCTTTCCTTTTGATATGTCTGTGGGGTCCTCTCCTTTGCATGGAAGCTAAGAGATGCAGTGAATCAGGTTTGCCATGATGGGGATGGGCTCCTCCAACCATAAACACCCATCATGCACCAGGAAGAGCAGCTGCCTGATGACAAAAATGGTTATTGGGGTGCGGTGGAAGTATGACACCTAGAGCAGGTTCTGTAGCCTATCTTTTTCCACTACGCATAACCACTTCCACAGCTCTAATTCTGTCACCCCCGCCACTATGTTTTGCTTGGGTTTCATGAGGTTCCTGGTCTCAAGGTGGGGGAACTTCTCATGGTCAACGAGGTCCCAATCTTCAAATTTCAGGCTCGGCACATGTCCCAGGTGCGTGCCCTCAAACATAATGTTGTCTGGGAGGAGCGAGGTCTGAAGCGAGCTCTTGGTCTCATCCAGGTCCTTGGGCACTTTCACTTTGCCTTTTTACGAGGGGACATACGTGGACAATTTTATCGCGGAGTGCGCAGGCTGAGTGTCCTCCATGCCTTCATCCTCACCCTCTGTGATGATAAGATCATCCAGATATTCTTCTTCTTCATCCATAACTATGGTGACGAATTTCCCCTTCTCCTCCATTGATAGCTTGGTGTGCAGTGGGTTCCACAGGGACACACATACAAGAGCCATTGCTTGTGTGTCCTTCTTAGGTCTTGGTGTGTGCAGTGATTTCAGGATTTCTGCCACAATCCGGGAACCTTCCGAAGCATCCCCCATAGTAAGGGCCTGCGCGGCCTCCTTGGCAGTCATTTCTGTTATCATAACATCCTCAGTTGTTGCCATTGTATCTGTGCAGAAATCTATCACTCGCGAACTCAGGCGTTCGATCAGCGCTCGGCACTCAAAAATCAAGGCTCTGCTCAATAGCTCAATTCGTAAATGACCAAGCGTTGTTTACTGGGAAACCCTTTATAATTTATATCACTTTTGAATTTGAATTCGACCGGTCCTCCCAAATCTGGTTCACTAATGCTCCCTTGGCGGTAGATTTTTCCAAATCTTGCCCATAAATCGCGTCTTAAATGCCCTTGGCCTCAAGTTGAGCATCACATCATGAATAGTGACTTCAACGGTCACTTTCTAGCCAACTTGTGTGGTAGTGCAGCCCCTCGTGAGTGGTTCCGGACCTTGTGACTTTTTGTTTCTGCGCACAGCTCCAACCTCATGCAGCTTCTAGGCAGAGTAGTTTATAGTCCCGCGCTTCCATTCAACTGTTTGGAGCACTAAGAATGTTCCTCCCTCGGCTAGTCAGGTGGCCATGCCACCTATGTGTGGTTTCTTCTAGTCATCCAACATTCTTCCTGGGGAATACCTACCTTTTATTGTTACCGGTGGCGTCGTGCACCTTGTCATCTGCAGTGCATCACCCTGGTTAATTCTCTTAGTAATATGCGGTCCAAACCAAGGCATCAGACTGACTAATTCACGACGATAGTGCTCAAACTTGTCAGCTTGATTGTGCACACCCTGTTTTATCACCGTGGTATTCTTATCGAGAAAATCGTCTCTTATCTTGTCTTCCAGCTTCCTGACTTCCCCTTCTACTAAAGTGCTTTACTTCCTTAATTGCACCCTTTCTTTTTCAAGTTCTTGGAGCCTAAATTTTCCCTATTGGATTTCTGGTTCCAAGGTTTCGTGAACCATCGTATCTATTGGTGCGACCATGCGTGGTCTAAGTTCTCCAAGTATTATAGGGCTTACTTCAGTTGCTTCATACTCCGGCCTTGGTGGTGCCTACACGGTTAGGGTTTTGCAAACGATCCTATATGCCCAGAGAACCGCTAGTACGCGCAAGTCCCAGTCAGCCCGCTTCACATGGTTGACTGTGTTCAGTGCTTTGCGTACTTTGCAAAAAGCTTCTGCGTGAATATGCTTCTATGCACTTGGTCTTACCATACTTCCTAGTCCTAAACAGAGGGGTCGTTCGCACCATTGTCTTTCCCACACTTGCGGCTTGATCATGTCTCCTACTGCGAGTACTGTGTGTATTCCTGCAAGTTTCATGCCATATGCTTGTACCCACCTAGAAAGGTGGGCATGCAGGTCATTTCGTCAGTCATAATTGTCTTTTAACCACATCTGAGGCTTCCCAAATCATAGGCGCATCATCCCTTGGAATTCGCGCCAGTCCTCAAAACTTCTTTGGTGCGTACCCCACCATCTTGTGGGCGTAGCACGCAGTACCCATTTCAGAGCATTGAAACATTGTTGTTCTGACACTTCTTCTTCAAATTTGTTCAGGAACTCCTCCACTTCACCTAACCCATCATATGTAGGTAGATCTCTTACCTCTGTTTCTACGCAGCATAGCGACCTTGTCATCATGTTACAGTTGAGCGTGGTTACCTCATGTAACCTGTTTTGCCATCGTTCTATCTCTTCATCGAAATCTGATGTATAGGAGCTTTCACACTCCCATGAGATTCAGCCATCTGCAGTTGGATTTACCCAGTCTTGCTCGCGTGTAGTTATCTTGTAGATACAGTCTAAATCATCATCGCTGTCATAGTTGCGCACTAGTTCTGTGTAGCGCAATCCTTCTGCAAGGTCTAAAGGTACCACTACGCGCAATGACTTCTTCTCAAAGATCATCTTGCGCTTCTTTAGATTTATTACTCCATTTATGTCAGTGGCCCAATCTATTCCCAATAGTGCAAGATAGGGATTGTTGTCATCCACAATCTCTATCACTTCGAAATCTGCTAGTGCGCTCGCTCCTTCGATGTCTACTATGATTCCCTGCAATCTCCCCATAGGTAGGATCTTTTGTTGGTTCGCCATTCGCAATTGGATAGGAGACCATTGCAACGCAGGCCTACCATGCATTCCCATGCATGCATTGGCAGGACATTCACGTTCGATCCTAGATCCAGAATCACTTGATCCATCTCATATTCCCCGATATGCACAGTCAATCTCATCTCCCTTCCTGTTCACGTTGTGTGCTTCCCGAGCTTTCGGACTATGCAGAGTTCTCCTGGCGCGGTCCCAACACATCTAGTTATGAGTTCTTGCAACCCCTTCACAGCCTTGCTATCACGCAACAGCTTCATGCATGTCTCCAAGAATGTAGTGAGCATCGATGGGTCCATTTCCGGCTCCATTCTATCTTTACTTCCTGAAGTGGAGGCATCAGCGAAGCTCCTGTTAGCTTCCATGAAGGTCTCCTTAGCATGCTCCAAATCAAATTCTGGTTCTTTCGTTGGAGGCTTACGAACCTAGGTACTTTCTTCAGGTTTCTTACCTTTGTCATCCCCTGTCATAATACCACTTCGGAGCACGATATTTACATTAGGGTCTTCCTCATGCGACTTAGACCTCATCATTTGTAGGCTTTGAGTTGGGGGAGGTTGGAGTGCTCCTTTATCGCACAACCTCGCTATCAGTGTTGGATAATCCTCTGTCTCATGATCAAAATGCATACAATATATGCAGGATGGCCTCGTTGGATTTGTACAATTGTGGGCATAATGCCCCGGTCCTCCACAATTGTAATATATCAGCTGCTCGCGACCTCTTCCTGGCCCCATTCCTCCTCGGCCTCGTCCACACCCCTTAAATCTAGTGCACACCATTCCTGCATTTTGATCGAGGTCCCGTGTTTTGGCCTGAACTCTGTAGCTAGGAGTCTGATCCATCATTAGTTCATAACTTCTACAGGTGCACTCATCATGTCCTACTGACCTGCAGAAATTACAAAAAAACTACTAGGAATTCTGCGTATACTTCTGTAATAGATGGAAATTATTTGTAGCATGTTGCACTCCTATCTGACAAATCGCACACCACAATGGAGGTGCCGCACTTGGTCCTACTTGTACCTCCAGTCTCAATGGCATTGGTCCTTCTCCCGCGAGGTAATTCGCGAACACCGGGCAATGGTCCTTGTCGTGCCCCTGGCCCTTGCACTTTATGCACCATACCTCATCACGCACTTCTGGACGAGTTGTCTTGTCTTGTTTCAAACTCTGCATCTCAAGGCACAATTTTTTCAACTGCATGTGAATCTGTTGGATTCCCAAGTTAGGATCTTGTATCAGAGTCTTGTGCAATCTCATCGCGACCTCTAAAGCCTCAGCTTGAGTGGTTAGCCTTTGTTATGACAGTGCATTCCGTAGATGCAATGTTAACGAGGCTACAAACCATTCGTGATGTTGCTCGTTTGTTAAGCTCATGTTCACTTTGCGAATTGTGCACTTCAGTCTTTGATCCAACTCCCACGGGGTTTTTCCTGGTAGCATTGAGATTTCCTTGAATCTAATGATCGACTGTGCCTCCAACTTTAGCTTACTAAATTCTTTATTTAGCGCAGTCTAGATATCCACTATCCCCACATTCGGATTGTCATTGGAATGCTTAATGTACCAAGTTAGCGCGCGATCCTGCAAAGCGCTGACCAACGTTGCCTTCCTTATATTGTCGTCCGTGACACCTTGTGCTTCCCATACCGCTTTCATCACGAACCAAAACTAGCCCGGATCTTCATTCCCTACTCCCTTGAACACTGGTATCTTTATCACGCTGGCCATATTGCTTCATAGTGGTGGCAGAGTTGGTATGGGTGAAGTCGGGGGTGAAGATGGTGAAATTGGTGGTGGTGTGGGTGGGGGTGGTATGCGCGGAATTCTCCACCTTATCAAGTTGATTGCACTTCATGGTGAAACCTTCACGAGCTCTTCTTTGCCTCCTCGCGGAGGTGATATCAAGGGGCTAGTTTCTAGTTTAGTGCTACCTTCATTTCTGTAGATTCTCCCACTCCGCGTAGCCCAAAACATCAATTTATTCACATAACCCGCTTTTCACACAGTAGCATTTTAATCCAAGTGTTCAAATATTTAACGTACTTATCTCACTCGTGGTCCCTTGAGGAAGCATCATTTTGCCTCGCTATAGCTGACTGAAGTATCTACCACGAATTTTAGTGATGAATCCTCCTATGATTCGATCTAGCCAGTGATTGACAACGTGCGCAATCTTATCTTTTGATGCTTCCAGTCTGCGCACCAATTTTGGAGTCCACACAATAGGTTTGTCGAGTTTACACCTTCCTTGGCTATCTGTTAGCTTTTCGATCCACTCATACAACTCAGTAGGGAAGGATGCAAAGAAAATTTTGTGGATCACCATATACAAGTAGCAATCTAACCACTCTTCCTTTGATAGTTGCAGATTCCTGTTTTCCTGTGCCGCGAACTCATGAATCTTTCTATCCAACCACTCTTCAATTCCTTTCTTGGTCGGATTCCAGTGATATGACATTGGACATCTCTATGCAGATCCCAGTCCCAGCAATGAAACCATTTGTTGGCTTATCGGGGCTTGACCTAGGTTGAGTTAATTAGCCAAACAAATCTTGGTACTACTGGCCCTTTCGGCAACAGTCCGCGGAGTGCGGACTGAGGTCTCACCTTAAGTAGTATGGAAAGGTGCTAGAACTAGGTTTCTGCACCTTGGAGATGTCTGATGAGTTCGACTAGTCCACGGTTTGTCCTTACATGCAGGTTGCTTCGCGCACTTTTCCGTTCTTCACGGCCTGATATACTGCCTTCGCGTAACCCTACCCAAGGGCCATGCGCCACGCTCTACGTTATTACCAAAAACCCTGCTTATATCTCAATATTAGTGAATTATCTTTGCCTACTTGAGTGATTTAAGTTATACCTAACAACATAGAACCTTCATACAGGTGCGCACGGTAAATAAATAGTATATTAGCAAATTATATCATTCATGCATTAACCCAAGAAAAGATACACAAAATTATAGCAAAACTTCTCTTTATTGATTCTTTCCATGGTTACAAACTCTATTCACCCTACGCACTCAACCGTAGGGGTACATGCACTCAGTTGCGGACTACTAGGCCTCTGCACACTCATCTGCATAGCCTTCTCCTACTCTACGACCCACAGACACACTTACACTTTTACTCAACCACTTAGACTTCCTTATTCCTTCACTAGTTAGTTCTCTTTTACACTTAGAGCCTCGCTCTATTTATACAATCCCATGGTCTGCGGACCATGGGTAGGTCTATCTAGTTGACATTACATTACAAAACTAGGGCGGACAACCCTGTGACTCTATCATACTTTCGCACCCCGCACCCGCAATTTGTGAAGCTTTTACAACAATATTTGGTCAAAACTTGGGCTTTGAGCCCCAAAACATGCCTTGGGGGGGACTCCATGCCCAACAAAGGGGCAGGGGGAGTTTTCGCCGGAGGATCTTCTTTGAAGCCAAGGATACTCAGTAGATAGGTAGAGAGACACATTGAAGAAGCAGCATAGAGGCCAGAGAGGGTGACGGAGAGCCAAGAAGGGATCACACAAGCCCCACACAAAGCAACACAAAGGTCTCCACGCAGAATTCTAATATTTTTTGGGAGGCTCACATTTCTGAGCTAGGAGGGCTAGAATCAACTCTTGGAAGCAATTCAATCTCCAACAGAGGTGATGTATAGCCTTAGAGGCTAACATAGGCCCAACAAGAGTAGCGCAAAAGTAGTCGGGGGACTCGTTGGTTCAGCTACTGAATCAGTGGGGACTTGTAGTGTAGAGTGAGGTGATCTCACTAATTTCTTCTGCGGAGTGATATTCTCTATACTAGATTTCCAACAAGGCATCCAGAGGTTTTATTCATAAATAACTTAATCTTAATAATAAAAACCCTTAGATTTGCTACACAGGTTTTCTCGCATTGGGTTTTTCCGGGGATGTTTGTCCAAAAACAATTGTGTCATTTGTGTGTATCTTTCTCTATTGTATAATTTCTTCTTTCCGCATATTATTTAAATGGTGTAGGCTGCAGTGTATGTATTTTTATTTTTGTCGTAGGAAAATGCAAATAACTTGTTCATGTTAATCTAACAAGTAGGAGAAATATCATCAGTGCTGCAGTAGGGATTCCGGTTTCAAGAATTTTCACAGATTTATGGGAAAGAATAGACAAATATCTGACATTGTTGATCTCTAGCAAAGTTTTAATCTGAGGTGTGAGATTTTTCTCTCATTTTAAGCTTTAGTCACATGGAAGAAATCCTACAAGTGTGATTATAACCTTCTAGCCGCATGGAAGCAAGCTCAAGGGTGAGAGCGAGGCACTGAGATAGTTCTGGGTAGATTCGACCATAATCGCTCACTTACAATGATTCAGAGAGTGACCAAGAAACCATAGTCACTCGCATAACATCTTTAAGTGTACGACTATAATATCCCAACTGCCTGCAGGGAAGGCCTTTGGGTGAGACTATGCCTGCAAGAGACAAAATGAAGTTTGTGCATGAAATTAGATACTCACATGAAGGATGTCAGTCCTATAGATGTGGAGTAGACAATAGAAAGATTTGTGAGTTGGAAAGTTTGAATGATTACTATAATATGAATATGTAGACTGAACTTATGTTTGCAAGTGACCGGGACATGTATAGAGATATGTCATTATGTTTGAATTTTGTGCTACAAGAGTTTGACATGATTTGGATGTTTAATACAGATAAGCAGTGTTTGGATTTTTGACATGATGCTTGATAATGACTTAGAACATTGACTTGGTGTTGAGATATGTTATGGACTATAGATCTCACTATGATAGAAAACATGAGATTTGACTGGATGACTAATGATTTGATTTAATGACTGATTATTTTCATTGATGACTATTCTATGTGAGCATAGTGACTTTCAATGACTAATATTGGTATTCAATATGGTTTTGTATTGGCCTCCTTGTTCTTAGAACATTGGTTGAAGTGTTGATAGGTGTAATTCATATGAAGCCATCTCTCAATGAATGGATGGAACCTGCATAACTTGTTCTTGGTATATGCATTTGCATCTAGTGACTTATATTATGATCATACTATTTGGGAAATGAATACTTGTTGAAATAGGTAAAGTCATAACTTGACATCTGGATAAAGTTTGGGTTGATATTTCTTATGAAAACTTGTTGGCGTGATAATAGATGAAGTCATGACTTCATGAGAGCTCTATCTGTCACCTGGTCTAAAGACTCTAATACTGTGATAATGTGAGGATTTTGATATTGGTTCTGATATGGCATTTGATACGCTGAATTAGTGGATTTGATTATACAATAATCAGCATATTGGTTTGGAAAAGTGTTATTCTTGTAGAGAGTATTGTATGAACCAAGCTCCTCGATCTTGATGTGTCTGAATTCACAGTTATGTGGTGAATTCAAGATGATGTGTTGATCCAAACCTCTACTTTAGAAGTGCTCCAAGATATGACTTTGATTTTGAATTTGGTTTTATATGATGATGGATTACTATTAGCATGTAATGAGCCTCTAATGATCTAAGTAAGAGGGAGATGGATTCTGAAGCTTGAAATACTGAATCATGGCATGATGAATCAATTTCTAAATTTGGGAAAAGATAATATATACTGCAAAGCTATTGAAGAAGTATTGGAAAAAGGAAATGCGAGTCCTTGGACACTCCGATTGAATTTCAAGAACTTGTGAAGAGATATTGTTGAACTCAACTTGGCAACTGACAATTGATTGAAGCATTGATGTTCTATTTTTAACACTCATTCATATATATATGATGTGCATAGAACCTTAGTGAATTCATGATTGAGATGCTTCATATAAATTTATTTTTCGGTAAGCATCCTTCGAGATACTTGCATGGGATGATCGATTTTTGATCTGAGATATTCATTCTATGATATGTGACTACATGGATGTACTGATGATGTTTGGGATTATTATTGATGAGAACATTTCGTTGTTTCCTTAGTATGATATTTTTCCTGATATCTTGGATGAGAAGTCCATCGCATGATCGAGGTTGAGTACAATGTTGCTAGAATGTCTAGCTATGACGCAAGATGAAGAAGCTCCTTAGATAGTCATCTAATTAGGATCTAGATATGACATGAATACACTATGATTACAAAGAGTGGGAACCAACTGGCAGAGAATCCAATATATATAGCTAGGAATGATTTACCTTCATATATTGAGACAATGTTGTTGTACAAGACAAGCTCGGGCTTGTGTTTGGCACCTCCTTAAGAGGGAGGATGAATGTCGTCTACTTTTGTAATTTATACGATTATTTATGTTCTAATATGATATTTGATTTGATGAACTTCATGAATAGAATATCGTTCCTATTGTTACATGATGATCAATATGGTACCAGATATAAGTATGATGAGAAAAAATGTTGATCGAGGACACTCAGCCAACTCTTCCTCCTATGTTTTAGCTCCCAGAGTGTGGAATAGAGATAGAGGGCTCCTAGGGTTGAGGGAACTATGGAAAATAGGGTATCACCCCTATCTATTTCCCATAGGGTTGGAGATAGGGGGAAACATCTTCGTCCCTATGGGTTGAGTGGTAGCTCCCGTATATCACCTATTGTTCATTATGGGGCTGTAGTAGTAGCTCCCCAATGAGATTCTGGGTTGAGATATGCTACCCGATATGGTTCCAGGTTGAGATATTCTCCCTAGTGATATGCTCCCTGATGATGATGTTGGTCATAGATCTGACTCCCTGCCGATATTTCCATGTAGCAGCCCGCTGACAGAGATTCTAGGTAGTAGCCTACTAACAGAGATTCTAGGTAGTAGCCCACTGACAAAGATTCCGTGTAGTATCTCGATGGATATAGGGTGATAGATTGAGCTACCCTCCCCCACCCCCCCAAAAAATATATATATATTCTTCTTTTAGATTCAATAATATTGAGCATATGAGCACTGATAATAAAGAGATAAGAAGGAATAAGAAAGAGATGAATCAAGATGAATAATGATGATACAAGATGATGAGATACTTGAGACTGGATGTGTTATGATGACAGGATCACATGATGACATGATGATCGATGGTTTGATATTGGCAGGTGGAATTCTCCCTCGTTGAGAGGGAGTGTTAAAACTATGAAAATGTGGTCATATTCCACCTTGGACATCTCCCTTGATGGAATTCCTATTTTTGAAAGAACCAAAATCGGCCTAAAGGTCACTCAAATCGGATAAGGGAAAGTGTAATTACGAAGAAAAGTCCATGTGTGCATATTTGATAACGTCAACCTAAAGAAAAGTGGACCACCTTGGAAGGTTATAAATACAAGTGACCTTTACCTCATTTAGACACAACGATGAGACACTCTTCTATCTTGTTTTTTTTTTGGCTCGCACATGTCTAAGGCTCATCTTGAAGGATCAAGTACGCTCTGAGGTGAAATTGTAGGGTCTGAAGCTCGCATCTCTGATTTAGGGTTTTGGGCCCCAGTCACATGCACAAAACAGGAAGGATTTGACTGTAGATGCTTGCATACAAGCTCATTCGTGCACATGGAGCCTTCCAATCACATGAACAACTCTCCATCCATTCGACTGGGGTTTTAGGGTTTTTGGAGTCCAGATATGACCCTAGTCACTTGCATGTCAAGCCTAAGGGAGCGATTGGGAAGCCATATTCGCTTGCATGACACCTCCTCCATGTGACCAGGACTTAGAAGATGAAATCTCAGTCTTCTGAAGTTTTTGCTCGTTGACCGCAGAGTTCGATAGTTAACCACAAACATTGACTATTCATTACAACATTTAGAATAAGGTTTTGAGTATAAGCATTGTTGTGTTCAATTCATGGATGTTGTAGTTGTTTTGTTGGATAGTTGCATATATAAATATATGGATCATTGTACTCTCTTTTGTTGAATCATTTGATGACAATCTAAGAAGAGTAACTTTAAAGGGTTTTCCCCATAGTGGGTTTTTCCTTGGTCTCCGACCCATCCTTGTGCCTATATGTGTGAATGATTTTCTTCAATTGTTCCTTTATCTTTCGCTGCATTGATGACGATGACATTGTTATTTCTACGTAGTTGCATATGATGTTGAATAATGATGTAAATATGAATAATGTTATGATTTGGGGTGAACTTAATGTGTTAATGAATAAATGTAATTATCAAAGAAAAGAACAATATAGCCCTAAGAAAAATTAACACTTTTGGCGTGTTTATCACTAGACCTCTTGAGTATTCTGGTATGTGATGAGGAGTAGACAGAGGAACCTGAGAATGAGGAATTTTTATGATAACCATCTTTAGATATTTTATGCACCAAAGAGACCAATCAACAACTTGTAGAAGGCCCATGTGGCATGACAAAGGAGGACATAAAAATCAAAACTAATGAACAAGAAATTAAAGAGCATTATAGTTATAACTATATTGAGCTCTAGTTCTAAACAATCAACAGGCTAGAGAACCACTCTCTCCTCAACAAATCTTGTCATCATATTGGTCAAATCAGTTGGTCACTCATACTATGGTACATGTTAAAGCATGTTTCTTAAATTTGAGTATGAGCATATTCATTATCTTTTTACACACATGGCTTCAATGGAAATATGCATACACTTGAAAATATGTTTTCTTTTCAAGGTAGAGTAGTGCAGGAAAATAAATAAATAAAATAGTAAGATAAAAATAAGTCTAATTGTGAAAACCAAGAAACTGGAGCAGTTAGACAAGGGTTTTTTCTTGAAAACTGGGGTTCTGGTAGGAAAAGTCCTCAATAAACTTTGCATTAAGTTATTCATCTTATACAACTTCTTCAAAACTTTGTATATTCTCATGTTAGTTGACGTTGGATGTATTAAGGCTTTCCCACTAACAATTATTGACCCATCGTCATTAGCATGTCATCTGGATTCAAGGATAGAGACCTCTTTCAGTACCTTGAAGCATGCATTCATTAATGATAGTTTCTCTCACTTACGATAGTGAGAATACATCAATGTCCCTTGATTGTCATATTTTGTAGGTGACTCGACATTAACACATCCATTCATCCCCATCAAGATGTATTGAGGTGCCTTGATGTCCATTTACATCATTAGTGGGTCATCTTGTATTGGTTAATGACATATTTTAATGGTCGGTAATCCAATGATCTATTTCCATGCTTAACTCTAGCACATTCATTTGCATGGTAGAGAGTTGCACCACGGGTTCAGGATTCAATGAATATTTTGTAAATTTTTCTATAGTAGTTGCAGTCCTTTGGTTTGCAAAAATGGGGGAATATTTTTAGTCTTCATTAGTTATCAACGCCACAAAATAATTGTTAACATTCAACAACCAATTCTGCATAGATAACTTTTATAAGTCAACAACACCCAACAACGATTCCTACATAACTAGTAATCTCTTGATACAATAGTTAGCATTGGTTTTAGAACTCTATTTTGAATAAGCTACATAATACAAAAATTTCAAATTCACATTGAGTAACATCATCACCATACAGGTAAAAATTGAGGTAAAAATCAACATGAAACTTTTTTATTTCTTGAAGATTTAGAAAATGATGATAAGAAACTATTGTAAGCTTATCCTACTATTTCATTTTGTTTTGGTCTTCACCTTGTGTCATTGTTTTCGTATACAATCATGAACTACATCCTTGATCCATTTTGTTGCAATCAAACATCTTATTTTTCCCAAGAAGCACCATCATAAACTAAGTTATTGGAATAATCACTTCCTATTTCCATAATAAGGAAATATGTTTGTTTTCTTTTACCTCCATCTCTTCATGTGGTGGTCCCTACGATCACAACAAATTGTTATTTAAAAGAAAATGGGCTTGTATATTAGAGACAAATAATTGATGATGGGGAAAGCTAGAGAAGTTATAATAAGGTTTGCAGGAGGTGGAAGACAAGATTAAAAAAGGCTACCTCTGTCCCTGTATTAGAAATACCTAACCCTGCTCCTGTAGTGGAAATGCCTACCTTTGTTCTTATAGTAAAAAAATGCAGAAATTGATTCAAGGGTATCTTCCAAGCAATGTTTCATATGGCCATGAAATTTGGAGGGGAGAAGTACTAAGTTAAGAAGAAAAATCCCACAAAATTTCAAGCAAACCTAGGTTGTAGTTTTCAAGAAATTAAGAATCATTACGTACAACCATTTTTCTTATATATCGATATCTTTCCATTAGATGGCTTTGATTTTTAGTGTGGGATATCATTAAAATAGTAAAAACCTTCTCAAAAACTTCCATTTAAATCCATTTTATACTTTGTTAGAAATTGATTAACAAAATTTACCGCTACACCCATATCAGATCTTGTAATTGCAAACAAATTTTTGAAGGGTTCATCTAAATATGATGGGATTTGTTTTATCCATTCTCCTTACCTTGAACAATGAATACATTGATTGGGGTGAGAGATCATCTAGTAATATAGATACTTACTTCGGTATTTTATGATTTGGAATTCCCTTATCCTTGGATTTTATTGTTAGCTATAAGAAAACATAATTAAACAATCCAGTAAAAACAAATAAAATTCCCAGGAAAATTATAGAATAGCTTTGGTACATGCAACCCATTTTCTTTGTTCTCATTGATGGCATACTACTCTTTGGTGTTGATTTGATTCAGTAATTTTTTAGTTATACTGCATCTTTGGGTTCTACTTTTGGAGGATGCCATACAAAAGAATAATGATTTATAATCTTCTTATGAGGTGTGAATCTCATTGCAGCTAGATGTTATTGGTAGAACAATCACGCAACATAAATCCCATCTATGTCCTTTGACTTTGAAAACATTTGGAACAATAAGAGAAGTTATGATTCAATCTAAGATGCATTTGTAAGTCTAAAATTTGACATCATAAGAAAATATTGCATTTATGAGTGCTTCAAAGTATTAAAATATGATCGAAAACACTGTATTCCACACGAAAATATTGCTTTGTTGTCTTGACAATGGCGAATTGCAGAGGGAATAGAAAATTCATATAAAACTAACGATGCCACAAAATAAAGGCATTGAAGCTAAGAGGTGGAAAATGAAGGTCGCAACCAAACAAGGTAGTGTTGTTGTGGACATCAAAATGGAAGCAATGGGAGATAAAATTCATGATTGTTACAATGTTATTGTACGGAACAAAGAGCCTATGTAGGTAACATACATATCACTCTTATTTTTATAAATTTTGAACTCTCTTAGGTGGTTGGATCAGATTCCAATTGGAAAAGTTTGTATTGTTGATAAAAGGTTTGGTGGCAAGATAACTTGTTACTGAACTTGATGATAGTTAGAAAATTCAATATTACATTACAAGGGACCCAATCCAATGAGGAAGTGGCTATCAAGCCATAAAGTGTGAAGAAAAAGTATCCTCGACTTGTATATGAGGCTAAGTTGCACAGGATCCTACAAGAAGGAACTATTAATGTAAATGCCAGATGGAGAGGTTTTGAAATGACAGCCATACCTTGAAGGTGCAGGAGCAAGTGAAGTAAATGGAAATGGACTGGAAAGATCATCTAGGACCATAGCTGCAACTGGTAATACTTAGATTGAACATGTTAATACACAAATTTCCCTTCACATAGAAACATGTTAGCATAGATATTTGGCACAACAACAACATTTTATAAATACTTCTTGCAATACCTCTTGCTTGTTCTAATGTGTTGGCTTCCTTAATATGGAAGGTTGGATGCTCTGAGAATTAACGTAGGTCTTGAACATATTTCAATGGGCCTTGCTTCATGAAATTTTGTCCAAATGTCTCTTCTTAATGACATCAATTTCTCAACATATTTGTCTTTAATGTTGCTACCACTTAAGGGTGTGAAAAAACAAATTCTCTTTAAAGAAGAGGGGTTGAGTACAAGCTAGTTTCACAGTCCAGAAAACAGAGAAGGCCATTATTTCCTTCCACCTTATGCTCAAGGGCCTCAATAAATTTGATCTGATGGTAAAGGAAGATGTTTCCATGAAAGAATATGCAATGTTTGGAAATGATGATTGTTGAAATAACTCATGCTAGATCAGATAAAGTGAAACTAATAAGGGATATGAAAGTATCAATGCAAGCACCCCAATGAAGGGAGAAAATAGGAATATCAATAAGATGCATGGTACAACCAAGTAGGTTGGTTGCATTTAAAAATTAGGTGACTCTCTGTTGTTCTATATTTTTTGTATGAGGACATGCAAAAATGCAAGCGTGAGGGAGATGTCGAGTCACCAAATTGTCACCTTTTCACCATTCCAAGCACCCATTTTCAGTCATATTATCGTAACACATTAACCATATATTAATCATCTTTCCATTCTTTGTGAATATACCACAATAATAGTTAAAGTAGTTAATTATCATTGTTTTCCTTTATTTTCAATGAATTAGAAATCACTATTCTTGGTTTCACTAATGATGGTTTTCCTTGTAGCTTCTGTGTAGCCTCCAAGGTTATTAGATGTCAATCTAGTTACTGGAAGCACGTGAAAGTCCATCTACCAGAAACAAAAAACAATCTGACCACTGGAAGTGCCGAATGACAGAGTTACCAAAGGTTGCGGCACACTATTCTGGTAGTTGTGTAAGTGTATGTATGTTCTTTTAGTTGTCGAGCATCAATGAGGTGACTACCAATGGTGCAGTTTTCAGTTGAGATATTTCCACACGAAGCCAATGAAAATAAAGACACGATTTTGCTATGTATCCATCATATATGGATCCTCTCCTATCCACATGGATCTTGGGCCAAATTTCATCATGTAATTTACATTTATCTAACACCAAACTGTTAATCACGATTTCATATTATTTTACCAGAATTCCAAACAGGGATTTAAATATTCTAATTTATACATCATGTAACATTGTTGTACTGTTGTAATCTATTTTGATAGTAGTAGTTGGCTGGAATATCCACGATTTTAGAATAAATGATCTTAGCTATGTCTAATAAGAACTATTATATAATTCAACTGAAGCGACACTCAACATAGGGGAGGGATAGTATTGATTTTGATATAGTGACAACATTTTAGAAGGTTTTCTAAACCTATACTCTGTAATTTCTAGTTGATTAATGAAATCATCTTGTTGCTGATTATTTTTTGAGTTTTTATCATCCTGAAGTGCTCCCAGCCTTGGGATGAACTTACAAAGTTAGATGGTTTTAGTAGATTTTATTTCATTTATTTTATGTACAATTAAATCAAATTCAAGTATTTTTAGTTCATGTTTGTATAACTTTCATATTCTTGTTTTATTTATGTCATGTACAATTACACTGGATCTAATAGTTTAATTCCTACAGTTTCCAAATTCTCATCTGTTTGTGTGGAGTGGTTTTAGGGCTTTGCAATTATTGGGAAGTTACTAACCTATGGATCCAACAGGTAGTCAAAATGATACAAGACTTAAACCTGTAAACCAAAGTCTGTGTGTGTGCTTTATTTCTACAGTGTTTGTTTTATTTGTTTATTTCTATCTCATTGAACTACTATGGATTTTTCAAGTTTTCTAAATGTCCTTATAATGTTGGAAATTTTAGGTATGGATGCTTTTAATGGAAAGTGCATGAAATTGTTTAGCATACAAAGGGAAAATTGATACTTGAGTCCTAAAAATAGTTAGTGATCAGACATGCTAGTATAGCATAGAAGCCAATCAACCATAGTTTCGGATATATTTTCCCAACTCCACATTAGTTTACAAACTCTTGGTTGATAATTTAATAGATAACGATTTAAACAATTAAATTTCCTGACAAGGCATATTGGTTCTGGTTGTGCTAAGACATATATAATGAATCTTGAAGGGTTATTGGTTATATTTTGTGCATCGCAATCCCAGGACCCAAAGGCATATTGAATCTATTTATAAGACAACTATTGGCTCAACCCAAAGGCATATTTATTTTTTTTGCAAGGTGGCTCTTGGTGCAGGCCCAAAGGCATATTCAACTATGTCTGGCTCGAGACATATATGGCGAGGTTCAATGGTTAAGCATGAGTTCGAGTCTAGTCAATGAGATATACATATGACATGGCTCAGTCGCTAAGCATGAGTTCGAGTCTGGTCCGAGACATATACACATGACGTGGCTCAATGGCTAAGAATGAGTTTGAGTATGGTATGAGACATATACAAATGACATGGCTCAGTGGTTATGTATGAGTTCGAGTTTGGTTCAAGACATACACAATTGATGTGGCTCAATGGTTAAGCCTGAAGGTATATTGTTTGATTTTATCAGCATGGCTTATCTTTATAGTTATGTTCAAAGAAGGAATTGAATCTATCATGAGTTTGATCTGAATGAATGATATGCTAAATGTATTCTTAATGTTTAACATAAAAGAGTAACATGGTAGCCGAATTAGTATTGAATCTAATTGGTTCAGAAGAATTTATGGGATTACGTTCAGTTGGGATTGTCAAAATTTATTTTTTCCCTCAAGAGTGCTTGTTATTGAACTTTTTGACCAAAGAAGTTCATTCTCTTGAACGCATGTTATAAAGGTGCATTTTATAGTCAACAAACCAAAAAGGTGCAGTTTGTAGAATGATTAACTTTTATAATGTTTTATGGGTTAATTTGAGGGCTAATTTGTTTTTTGAGAAAAGGGAAACGGCTAGAATTTTCTTGTGATTTGGAAAGGGGACACTAAAATTCATGAAGATAGACTTTCGATTTTGTATTTATTTCATTATTGTTAAAATGTTTTGGGCCATGTGAACATGTTTAGTGTTGATACAAGAAATGAAAAATAAGCCACTATTGATGTTTCAAGAAATTGTTGAAGTTTTGTTGTTATGATCAGATTTGGAAGAAGTGTTTATTGTGTTGAGCTTGTGAATTTAGTTTGAACGATTATGAAAAGTGGTCCACTATGTTTTGGTGAAGGAGGTTGGTGCCTCAATTAGGTTGGAGCATATAGTGAGTTAGTGCTTGTACATTTTAGATGTTGGTGTCTTGATCAGGTTGTAGCAAGTAGTAGGTTGATGCCTGCAAATTTATTTGGGGGTTGGTGCCTCCAATAGATTGATGCCTACAAATCTATTTTGGGGGTTTGTACCTCCAACAGGTTGGTGCCTGAAAATTGATGTAACTAAAGATTGAAGAAGATAAAAATATTTGTGGTTTTCTCCCGCAAGGGTTTCCACGTACATATGGTGTTTTCATGTGTTGGTGTGATAATGTTGTTTATGTTGAAAAGTGTAACAAGAAATGCTTGTTGATAATGCAACAAGATGATGGAGCCTAGTGGAAAGGAGTCGCCTTCACTAAGTGGGCCCGCAGGCTATTTTTAGCACAAGTCTATTTTTAGACTATGTCTATTTTTAGACATATGGATCATGTCTATGGATTGCAGGTTGCTGTTTATGGATAATTGATCAAGTTCGGAAAAATAGATGGACTTCTATTTTTAGATCACAGCGGAGTGACACCACAGCGGTGTGACTGCTCAGTCTAAATATAGAACAGTCAAATTTATTAGCTCATAATAATATTTAGACTATAAACTTTGTCTTATTCTCTTGGAGCACTTCAGGATGAGCTACGGATGTGGTACATGCAGATCCCAGAAGGAAATACGTTGTTACCTATGGGATGACTAATATTTGCATGCAGGACTTCAGTTAGAACTCAAGTGAGTTGAGTTTAGTGGACTGGAGGTGCAGTTGATGGAGTTGTGTTCAGTTTAGCTTTGTTAAACTGGTTGTATTTAGTCTAACTGGCAAATAGACTAGAGATGAGTTGGGTGAATTAGTTATTAATTAATTCACAAGTTATTAACTCATAATACAACTAATGAATACATCAGTTAACTCAGTTGCATGTCAGTGCATGTTCAGTTCAGCAGGGACAGGTGTTAGAGAATCAGATTGCTATCAGTTGTGACTATAGTTGTGCATCAGATCTTGCACAATCAAGGGATTGAGTATGCCAATGAGTTTCCCACTATTTCCCACATTGTAGCTTGTGCTCACGTGATTTTGCCAAGTAAATACGTGGTTGCCTTGGAATTATCATCGGTTCTTGTGCAGGTATTGAGCAGCGGAGGCAGGCAAGCAGCGAAGGAGATTTGAGCCAGTGATTGATTCAGATCTGAGTTGTATTGTGTGTAACAGGTGGAGCTGGTACTGGATTGCTTGTGATAAGCATTGTACTTTGTAATGTTACATGTCTCAATCATTAATATACAGCTAGTTGGGGTTTTTAGCGAGATGCTTTCCCCGGGATACATACTGTGTTAATGTGTGAATGCTCTTGATGTTTTATTGTTATTGATGCTGCTATATTGTGATCAACGTAGAGGAGCTTATGTATTGTGTATGTTTTCCGCAATAGTACATGATCAGGATAATCTCTGTTGAATATGTGTTAAATTATTCAAAATTTCTACATGGTATCAAAGCTGTTGATCATCAGATCTACTATTCAGGAAGTGTTTACATTCTATTTCTCTAGGCAGAGCCTGTAATCGGGCCAGGTAGCCTCTGGATTCATCCTTCCTTTGGAAGGTGAAATATCCGGTCAAAGCCCATACAGTAAATCTCTGTACGAGAAATATTGTGTTCTCACGAATCTTAGATCCGAGGCGGTTGAGTTGGTTGCTGGTGGAATTCGAATTTGCAGCAGTATTTTCTTGGTGACAACGCAGCAATGTCTTTCAACGGATTGCGATTGGAGTATGCTCTTGAGGCAGCTCAAACTATATTGCATGGAAGGACAGGATGGAGGTAGTATTGGATGATAATGGGCTGAAGGAGTTCATAGATATGGATATCCCAAAGCCTACTGATGCTACTCAAGCTGATGCTTGGAAAAAGAAGATATGTCAAAGGATTCTGTTGGAGGGCATGAAGGATCACATTGTCTCCAGCCTCCATGGAAAGGCTACTCCATATTTGATGTGGAAATCATTAACAGAATTATTCCAAAGCAAGAGCGATCAGAGGAAGCTGGCGCTCAAAGATAAACTAAGAAACATCAAATGCGAGAAGGGTGACAGTATTCCCAAGTATCTCACGAAGTTCACTCAGTGTCGAGATGAGCTGGGAAGTGTGGGGGTTACTGTCGATGATGAGGACTTGGTGAGCTTTGCTCTCCTTGGTCTTCCGAAGAGTTGGCATTCCTATCAGGACTCTGTCAATGGTCGGGAGAAGTTGCCAGGATGGGAAAGACTATGGTCAGATCTTGTGCAGGAGGAGATCAGGCGGAGTACCAGGGACGAATCTTCGTCAAAGGGAGCTGATGAAGAGAATTGTGCTTTGGCTGCCAAAACAAAGAAAGGGAAGAGCAAGAAAGCTTCTCAGTCTTGTGCGAAAGGCAAGAAGCAGGATATGTCCAAGGTGAAGTGTTTTCACTGTCACCAGCACGGACACTATGCAAAAAATTGCCCGCAGAAGAAGAAGAACAAGCAAGCTGCTGGATCTGCAGGGGGAGAGGCCTTAGCTTCTCATTTTGAGCTTGATTTTTCATTGATCGCATGCTTGGTTTCAAGTGTGATGGGATCAGTGTGGTTCTTGGACAGTGGTGCGTCTTTTCACATGACAAGAGATAGAGATTTGTTCTCTGATCTGAAGGACAAAGATCTTGGAGTGCACATCGAGATGGGCGATGATGGTAGATACAGTGCGACCGATATTGGTACCATTTCCTTTGAGAGGGAGTCTGGTAATCCCTTTGTATTGAAGGAAGTCATGCATGTTCTAGGATTGAAGAAGAATCTCATCTCAGTGGCGATGTTAGAAGACAAGGGGTATGATGTTGTTTTCAGCGAGGGAAAGGCCTTCCTGCGCAGCAA